>JAWWLR010000128.1:1218524-1241095 GCA_035041075.1 Acraspis erinacei
TTAATATTTTTTTATTTGAAAATTCAACTTTTTAGTTGAGATTCTTGAATTTAAATTAAAATTCGTCTTTTTCGGTAAAAAATTAATCTTTTTGTTTAAAAATGCATCTTTTTGGTTAAAAATTGAACAACTCGGTTTTAAAGTTGAACTACTTTTTTAAAAATCAACAAATTCTTTCTCTTAAGAATTCAACTTTTTGTTAAAGAATTATTTAATTTTATAGAAAATTTGTCTTTTTTGGTAGTAAATTAATCTTTTTGTTTAAATTTTTCTTTCTCTCTTGAAAATTCATTTTTTTTGTTCAAAGATCTTGAATTTTGTTCAAAATTCGGTTTTCTGTTAGTAAATTAATATTTTAGTTTTCAAGTTGAACTAACTTTCTTAAAAATTTCAAAAAAGGTTCTTTCTTTTCAAAATTCAACTTTTTGGTTGAGAATTCTTGAACTTTATTGAAAATTCGTTTTTTTTGTTTTAAATGAATCCTTTTGTTTAAAAATTCATCTTTTATAGTTGAAAATTCAACTGTTTGGTTAAGAATTCTGGAATGTTGTTAAAAATTAATTTTTTGCGGTAGAGAATTATTTTGTTTTGTTTAAAAATACATATTTTTGATTAAAAAGTTAAAAAATAGTTTTGGCGGTATTTGAAAGTTTAGCTAATCCATTTTTGGTCGAAAATAGTTATTTTTTAAGTAAAAATTGCACTTGTTGATAAATTCATATATTTTGTTAAAAATTCGTTTTTCTGTTGAAAATTAATCTAACTTAGTTGCAAATTTAGCTTTAGGATTAAGAATTTTTTTATTTTTTTGGGAATTCTTCTTTTTTTTGTATAAAACTAACTTTTTATCAGAATTTAATTTTTTTCCATAATTCAACTGTTTTGTATAGAAAATTCATCATTTTGTCTTCAAAGTTCAATAATTTAGTTTAAAAAATCAACTATTTCGTAGAGTATTCGGTTTTTTATAATTGGAAATTATCATTCTAAAATAAAAGTTTAACTATTCCACTTTTTGTTAAAAATTTGCCTTTCTTAGTTTAAAATTTCATTAATATCCGGATTAACTGTCGCATAAAATTCAATTAGACACATTTCAACACTTGCTCTGAAAATCAATGGTTGTCAACGAGCGCGTAAATTTGGTAACGTAGTTTTATGGATGATCCATAACGAAATATTCTAATCCAACAAAAATTTGGTTTAATGTTTAATTTAAAAAAATAATTTTTTTTGAATATTTTATTATCATGTTGTCAATAAATAAATAATACTTATTAAAAATAATTGTTTAAATTATTTAAATTGGCGAATTTTAGTGTTGGATATTTTATTATCCGGAAATTTCCAAATTCTGTAATATTATCAGTTCTTCGGGAATTTTATTATTTCCAATATTTTCTTTTTCTGGAATTGTCGAATTTTTTTTTAGTTAACGGAACGAATTCCAGTAGAAAGTCCAGGACAGTGTCCAGAAAATATGCTGCTATACCCTGGAAGTGGAAACACCAGCAGCTGGATATGTGACTGCAAGGCAAAATTTGTCTACTTTCCTGAAAATAATACTTGCTACGAGGCCTATAAACGAGGACCTTGTCCACCAGGACGTATTGTAATTCTCCCTCCTCGAGAAGTTATTCCAAAATGTACCGAAAACCCTTGTCTTGAAGAGAACCATGTACTTTTCAAGGGAAGTTGTGTCAAACTCAACACCATTGGAGGAAAATGTGGACCGAAAGAAATTCTTGCAGTCAACGAAACTACCTTTCAAGTCGAGTGCTCTTCAGTAGACGTTGATCCCTTTGTCATTATCAATGCACCCCCGAAACCGTGTCCCGCAGGAAGTCGTCGAAATTCTCTTGGAGTTTGCAAGTGTACACTTTAACAGTTTTGCATTTGAATCGACCCATACGCGTGAATCAATTTTTTTTTTGTATGAAAGGACAAAGGCTCATACAATATGATTAAAATTTAGAACGGATTTTAAAGAATGAGGTAATTTAAGGTGAGATTGTAAACGGCAAAGTCGACTTAGGAATTTATTTATAATAATGTCCGTTATTAAGTCAGAGATTTGAGAACAATATTTGTTTAAGATGAGAGGCTGTGCATAAATTGCGTGAAATATTTTTTTGGGGACTTTAAAAAAACCGCATAAATTCGGGAGGTGGTTTTTGCAGATTTCTTCTCCCTGGGCCAAACTTTCAGGCAAATGCGAGTGCTTCTTGTAAGATCTGTATTTAATATCAGTCTATGTTGACTAAGACATTTTCTTGGTTCAAAAATAACATAATTTGTTGCTTTTTTGTTCAGGAACTTAATCAACTTTTCTGTAGAAATTTTATATTTAAAAAAATTACAATTTTCTTGAAAATGTACATTTCCTGCATTAAAAGTTAAACTGTTTTATACAACTTTAGTATTTTTGGCTCGAAAATTAAAGAAATGATTGAAAAATCAACAATTTGTTCGAAAGTTGTACTTGTTTGCTACATTTTTTTAGTTGAAGAATCGATATTTTATTTAAAAAAATTATTTCTTTGGTTGAAAATTGATTTTGTCAACTGAACATTTACTTATTCTATTTTTGATTGAAAATTCATCTTTTTTGGTAAAATTAAACTTTTTCAGATTTAATACAAATTTTGTTGTTGAAATATCGACTATTACATGTTTCGTTTACAATCATTAATTTGCGGTTCAAAAGTCAACTAACTTTTTTTTTGTTAATAAAATTAATCTCTTTTTGAAGAAATTTCATATTTTAAAAAATGTGACTGCCTGGTTACATTTTTGCTTTAAAAGTTGCGGACCTTAAGAGTGAGGGGTGGGTACGTGGTTCAATATTTCAGAGAAAAAAACTACGCTTTTTATGCAAGGCCTCTAAGGAGAATTTTGTTTTTGTTGAAGAAATAGGTGGAAGGATTATATTTATTTATATATTTATTTATATATCAAAGATTCTTACAGATTGTCTGCAGAACTCAGGGATTTTTTACTAATAAAATTTTGTTTTCCATTGTCAAATTTGTATCATTCTTCAATCTTCCCCAAATGCATTTTAGAATTGAGGAAAATCGGAAATTTTAGGGTTGATTAATACATTCATATCTACCATTTTTTAATACTTTCGTAAAAGCACCCAAATTCGAAAATATTCTGAATTAGGAGCGTTAAAATTTTTTTTTGTCGCCAAATTAGAATTTTTTGTCCTTTGAAAGAATTTTGATTTAGAAGGTTTTCCTTTAAAGCCATCCATATTTAAGAAAAATTGAATTTAAAAAAATTAAAATTTTATATTTACAGAACGAAAATTTTCAAATTTGGAATTGAAAATTGTTATTATTGAATTTCTAGGAAGAAAAAGGTAAAAAATGTTAATTGTTCAATTTAAAAAAAAAAATCAAAAATCACGTTATCTCGAAACTGTTAGGATTTTAATAATTAATTCCAATACTCGCTCTCTATTTTTAATTTTCTAGTATATGTTTATTTAGGTACATTTGATAATTTATAGAATACTACAAAAAGTCAATGTTTTGTGTCTGTCTATTTTAAGGAAATTTGGAATTGCTCTCTTGCATTCTATTTAACTGTAAATTTATTATTTAGTTATTTATTTTATGATAAATTAAACATCCGGTACAGTTATATCAGAGATAGCATAACTGTAAATTAACTCTTTTTAAAAAAGTAAGAAATTTGTTCCACCTATTCTGGAATAACGAGTTTGCTTATTATAAAGTGGTAAATATAAAGATATAAAAGATATAAGAGTTTTCATTTCTGCCAGTCTTTCGGCGTTCAACCCACAAATGAAAAAATCACTAAAAATTTATTTTCATTTAAATTGAAGAGAAGCTTCTTTTATTCGAATGAAAATGTAATTTTTATTTAAATTATAGTGTCGCCTTTTTTCTTTTGTGGAAAATTATGAGTGAAGATGTGCCTTTTCCGGTAAGTTTAGACTAACATTAACCATTTTTTAAATATTTTTATAAACAAAAAAATAATCCAAATAAAAAAAATTAGATGCTACATGTTAAACATGTTTAACCAAAATATTTGTTTGAAAATGATGCTAAAAAATCCATGCATCGAAGATGGTCGGTTTCACTCGAGGGATCTTTCGTGCGAGGTTTTTTTAGTTTTATAATTATTTATAACGATGGACTTGAGATTTGATAATTAACAATTATGCAAAACTGATTTGAAGGGTTTTTCGTTTGGATATGTTAATTCAGTGATTTAACAGAAGAATCTAAATATTTATTTAAAATTTAATTTATCTGAATCTTTTTAATTTTTTCTTTAATTCTCTGTATTTACCTTGAATGTAGATAAGATTGTCTTTACTAAAATGAATTCGGTTATTTTAAAGTTAACAGTGGAATTTCAAGCACTAAGATAGTGTCTGTTAAATTTTAAATTATTGTTTTTTCCAAATCTGAATTAGTTAAAAGTCATTGAATTGAAAAGCAAAAAGTCATTATGTTATTATTCTTTTAAATGACCTTCAATTCTCTTTTTAATTCACTTCAACTTAGTTAAGTTATTTGGCTTTTTAGAATTTTTTAAATTTATTTAAATTATTTGAATTTCCTTTAATTTTTTAGAGTGTAAATGAATTCTTTACAATTCAGTCGAATGGTTTTGAATTTGCTTTGATTCTACTAAATTCAATTGATTTTATTTTTTAGATCATTTTGAATTTTTTTAGATTCTTTAAAATTTTTTTGGATTCGTTTGAATTCACTAATTTCTTTTAATAATTCAGATTCGTTTAAATTTACTATTTATTTAATACTACTAATTCAATTGATTTTTGTTAATTCTTTGGATTCTGTCCTATTCTTTTGAATTTTTTTATTTACTGCAATAATTTAGATTGTTTTGAATTTACTTGAATTGTTAAAAATTTTCTTTAATTCTTTTAACTTCCCTTCAATTCTACTCAATTAAATTTTTATATTTTATATTTTTTCGAATTATTTTTTATTTTCTTTAATTTTCCTGAAATAACTTATTGTTTTGGTTACTAAATTTAATTGAGTTTTTTGTAATTCTTTGGATTCTGTTGAATTATCTTGATTTATTTTGATTCTTCTGAATTTCTTTGAATTATTTTTAATTCGCTTATTTACTTTAATTATATTTAATTTTCTTTAATTCTTAAGAATTGAGTTTCCATCAATTTTTGTAACTTCCCTTCTAGTCTAATAAATTTAATTTTTCTAAATCTCCTTGAATAATTTAGAATTTCCTGTAATTCCTCTCAATTCACTTGAATTGTTTTTGCTTTTCTTCAATTCTACTAAATGCAAGAGACTTCTTTTTAATTTTTTGGATTCTGTGAAATTCTCTTGAACTTTTTGAATTCTTCTGAATTTCCTTGCATTTTTTCAATTAGCCTATTTAATTCAATATTTTCGATTTTATCGAATTTACTTGAATTATTAAGAAAATAATTTTAATTCTTATGAATTGACTTTCCATCAATTCCTTTAACTTCCCTTCAAGTCTATTAAATTAAATTGAAATTTTTTCTACATTTCCTTGAATTACTTTTAATTTCCCTTAATTCTTCTCAATTCATTTGAAGCGTTTTCGCTTCATTTTAATTCGATTGAATTCAATTGAATTTTCCAAAATCCTTTGAAATTTTGTTGAATTCTCTTGAATTAGTTGGATTATTCAGAATTTCCTTGAATTATCCTGAAATTCTTTTAATTTTTCTCAATTCACTTGAATTGTTCTGGCTTTACTTCAATTCGACTAATGTAATTAACTAATGTAATTCTCGTCAAATAAATTCAATCGAATTTTTCCACATTTTCTGCAACTATTTTGAATTTCATGTAATTCTTCTGAATTAACTTGAATTTTTTTGTATTGACTTCAATTATGCTAAATTCAATGGACTTTTGGAATTTTTTGGATTCTTTTGAATTCTTTTGAATTCTTTGGATCTTTTTCAATATCCTTAAATTATTTTTTAATTTCCTTTAATTTTACTGAATTCAATTGCATGTTCTTGATTCTTTCGAATTCAGTTGATTTTATTTAGTTCTTCGGATTCTTCTGAATTCATTTTAAATCTTCCGAATTTACTTGAATTCTTTGGATAAAATTATTAATTTACATTAAAATAGCAGCCGAGGCTAGTCGAGTTTAAATATTTAAAAGAATTTTTGTACATGTAAATTCTATTTAATGTTTATTTCATATGTATTTATAGCGGAAAAGCTGTAATAAATGCATTACTTTATATTAATTATTACCTCTCTGTGACTAAAAGATTTGGAAAAAGTTGATAGTTTCAGAAAAAAGCCGCAAAATTTTAACATAATTTTAAGATGAGATATATTTAAACAATAATAAATGGTTAAATGAATAATTTGTTTACTTTAATTAATTATGACTTCAGTCTAAATAAAAAGTTGCTCAAAATTGGAAAATTTCAGAAAACATCGTAACGTTCTAGCGTTTTTTCAAAGAGAATATTATTGATTATAACAATGGATTGTTAAAAAAATTACGTTTGTTAACTTGAATTATAATTATGTCCTCATTCTAATTGAATATTTCAAAGCAAGTTGAAAAATTCAGAAAAAATCCGCGACTTTCTAATTCTATTCTAAGCGAAAATTGCTATAAAAATAATATATTATTTAAAAACTGTATTTAAACATTTAATCATGAGTAGAAAGTTTATATATTGCAATCAATTTTGACTGAAATGAACTGCAATAAAATAATAATTTGCTCCAAAAACTCGTAAAACCCAATTTTTTATTTATGCGGTTCTTGTAGGACCATATAAAAATACGTATGGCGGTAAATTTGAGAAAGTAGTAGTTTGATTTTCATTAATTTTGTTATAGAAAGTCCATAACTTTTGGATTACTTCAGAGGATTTTAGATATTTCACAGGGTTTGTATGCAATAATTTAATTTGATTATAAAAGAATTTGAATTAGTATACGAAAATGAAGGCATTTCGCAGGATTTCAAATATTTGAAGATAATTTCAAATATTTCGATTAATATGTGCGTTCAAAGAATTTTCTTATAAGATTATGTATTTACTATAATTTTAATTATCATTTTATTGGTATAAATTATTTGCAACTGAGCACATTTTATATAATTTGAACAGAGATCTGATCTTTATTGTGCTTATGGATCCATATATGAAATAAGTATCATTATCTATATAAAAATTTAAACAATGGTTTCATTCATTTACTGATTTGCCTTTATATCACGAATCAGAAAAAAGCAACCAATTTACTCTTTTATATATTTTAAATTAAAGGCTTTGCAATTTTTATTCAGCTATTACAATTGAATACTGGTTGACCTTGAACAATAAAAAACGAGTTTTTTTAATTTATGATGACAATCTACAAAATCATAAAATCTTCTTGAAGAAAAGGTTAGTTTCTCGCAGTGGTTCAAGTTTTAATCTTGGATAAGCTAAATAATTAATCACCTAGTTTTGAGGCTGGATCAAAATGAACTGGTTTCTTCAAATTAGTGTCCTGTTAGTAATTTTCTTTCAAACTATATGCCAAAGTCAAGATTTTATGGTATGTAATAAGTCATAATATAATCTTAGATTTTTATAGAATAATGACGAAATTTTAGACTATAATTGGTTAATGAAAACCAATTTAAAATTTAAAATTAGAAACAGAATTTCAACTAAAGCAATAGACGTATCATATAATAGAGGATTAAAAAACGATAGAATAGCTCAGCGGAAGATAAGATAAACCGTATAGATAAGTATATAATTTTTGAAAGTTTGAGGTGGATTACAAAACGAAGAAACTTTTTATAGCAGGATAGAAAAGGATAGAATACTGGATTAGAGGAATGAGATAAAATGAGATTAAAAAGGATGTCATTATTGAAAAAGTAAATATGGTAAATAGTATTTTTGATAAGAGGACTGATATAAAGGGATTAAGTAGTATATATGTATGATAGAAAAGGATAGAATTTTTGAAAAGAGGGCCAATATAAACATATGCTGTGAGATGAAAAGCAACATAACGGAATTCCGGAAAAGAGTAGTAGAATAAAATAATTATAAAACCAGCAAGGAAAGTATTAAATCTGGTTGAAAAGTATAAATGCGCTAGAAAAAGATTAAAGTCTTAAAAACAGTAATAGGGGAAACTAATAAAATTGAATTTATTTATATTGAATCATCAAAATTCTTTATATTTTTCACAGAATTGTCCAGAGAATATGATCTCTATCCCAACATATGGGAATTCAAACGATTGGATTTGCGACTGCAAAGAATCTTATTTATACTTTCCTGCAACCAATTCTTGTCACGAGGCGTATAAACGCGGACCCTGTCCTCCTGAAAATTACCTGGTTTTTCTACCAGGAGAAAAATTGGCAAAATGTGAAAAAAATCCTTGTCTTCAAGTTGGTTTCGTTTTACTCGAAGGATTTTGCGTTCCACTCAAAAAGCCTTGTGGAAATTATTTAATTGAAAAGTTCTTGAGGGTCCAAAAATTTTATTTTAAATCACGATGCTCCAGATCAACAATAAAAGCAACTAATATAATTACTGCACCTAAGAAACCATGTCCGAAAGGTACTCGCAGGGATAGCAGTGGAATTTGCAGACCTGTGTTAGGCTGACTGGGGTAAAGATGCACATCCAAAAAATCCTCTAGATGTTTAATTTATACTACGTTCAGTTACTTTCTTTAAATAATTCAATTTTGTACAATCAATGCAAAATTTCCTAAAAAATAATGTTTAAGGACAAGTATTTCAAAAGGATTGTTTTGTCTGGAAAATATGAAAAGCAGGCTCAGGCCAATTTGTAGTGTTAATATAATCGTTGCAAAAAAAAGTTGTTTTTCAAGTTTAACTTAAAATATGAAAATAGATAACCATTTTTATTAAATCTTTTTTTTTAATTTCATTCTAAAAAGTGGAAAATTTTAAATATTCAAATAGAGTCATCAACTACTAGAAGTGGTATGCATCTATTCATACACAATTGTAAACTTTTGAATTGGAAATTAATGTAAAATTATCGATTCCAATTATAAGCAGCTAAAAATTTTTTATTTATAAATACCCCAATTTTGTAAGGTTAACTATATCACATTTGAAATTCTGTAAAAGGAACTTTAAATAAACAATATATACATATATTAAAATTGAAGCAGAGAAAGCTAACCGCTGCCAAACACATTTTATGATGAAATTTAGTTTACAAAAATCATACTTTCCTGATGTTTACACTGATTTTAGTGAAAATTTATATATATATATATATATATATATATATATTTTGGGAACTAAAATGAAGTATTTACATTTTTTTAAACATTTTAGTGTTCTAAAGTCTTCAAATTAAATGAATGAAGCATACTTTATTTACAATTTCTTTAACAATTCGACATTCATTACTGTATCTTAAGAAAAGTATTTAACAATTGGATATATTAATATCAAAATTAAAAATTGTTATACTAGTTCTACAAATGTTCCTTTTTTATTTGATTTTAGTTGTTTCTGAAATAAATAATAAATGTATTTCATATTATTTTATTAACGATTGATCTATTATGATCAGTGTCTTTTCGGTCATTTTCTGCCAAAATAGAAGTCAAGGTTGCGATTCAATGGTAAGTTATACCGAAATCTGAAATACAAATATAATATTAATTTTCTTAAACTAATTTGAATTTGAATAATGGATTTTTACTTCTCTCTTGTATTTTTGTCTTTACAATTACACTGATAATTTATCATTTAAATGATAAATTAAATTGAAAAAATAAAAAAATAAAATTTAATTGATAGTTTAAACAATAAGAGGATTATTCAATGCTTGACTTTATCACTAATCAATATTCTCATCCATGTTTTCTTTCTAATATTTCTTTCTATACACAAGGTATACTTGTTAGATAGGGATTATGCTGAGTGTAAAAGGATTCAGATGAAAGGATAAAATGGGATAGGAATGGATATAATTCTTAAAAATAATTATATAAGGAAATAAAAAACGGACAGAATATTTAATTGTTGACAAATGTGATTTTCAATTACGGTGCTCTGAAACAGGGGACTAAGCAGGATTAATAAGGGGATAAATAAAAATTGGGAATAAGCAAATGTAAATTTGGGTAATAACTGAGTATACATCTAATTTGAATGGAACACTTTTCTTAGTTGATTTCTAAATAATTATTGTATTATACATCTATGGATTCATACATTAATAAGTATCATTATCTATAAAAAAAACTATTCAAACAATGTTTTTATTTATTTATTTACTTATTTGTGTATCATAAACTAGGAGAACAAAACAATAAAAACTTTGGTCTATTTCAAAGTGAAGGCAATTTTGGGCCCTATGTTCAAGTTGGGTCCTTGTTTCATTTTGGGACATATTTTTATTTTGGGCCCTACCTCAGTTTTAGACCAAATGTCTATACTGGACCCTATGTAAATTTTGAGACTATGCTTATTATGGAACCTATGTCTATTTTGGGTCACATGCCAAATTTGGGCCCTGTATCGGTTTTGGGCCATGTGATAATTTTGGGCCCTATGTCAATTTTTATCTTTTTATGTCGAACTTAGGTCTCATATGAATTATGGACCTTATGCAAAATTTGGGTGCTATGTCTCTTTTGGGCCTTATGCTAGTTTTGTACCCACTGTCGATTTTGGTCCCTATGTCAATTTTTGGTCGTATGTAAATTTTGGGTCCTATGTTTCAGGACCTATTTGGGTAAATATATTTTCATTCTATGTCCTTCACAACTATTGAAATTATTGAAATTTTTAACCAAAAAGGACGAATTTAGAACACAAAAATTGAATTTTCAACCAAAAAGAATGTCTATTCAACAAAATGGATGAATTTTTAAACAAATAATAAAATTTATAACTAAAAAGGTTATATTGTGGAGGAAGCTACTGCAAAAAAATACAAGGTAAACAAATCAGTAACAATAATATTACACCACTCACCGCAAAACTTTATTTATAATTCTACCTAATTTCCGACTAACCAATTTTTCATTTTCCCTGACTTTTCCCTAACTAATAAAATTCCCGGACTTCAAAAAAAAAATGGTTAGCTAGTTTCGTTGTTTACTCACCAGGTGTGTTTGGTGTGTGATCTTAGCAACTTCTCTTGAACACGCCAATTTCCACCGATATTCAACCTCCATGCTTCGTCTGCTATCCGAACGTGCTCCAGAAGCGAGCACTGCGCATGTAACTGCGCACTTCTTTCCATTACGATAACTTATATTTCTGTTACCAATTAGGAATTTTAGGAACATATTTGTAATTTTCAAAATCCGCTTCTGAAGTTAAATAAAAATTTAGTAAATTTACTATAAAAGTTACTGAATTTCGTTTTCACCAACCTAATTTTGTAAATTTCAGTTACTTTAGTATCTTAAATGTGTCGGAATTTTCCGAATATTTCTAACAGTTTACAAGGAAGCTTGAGGAGGCAAGCTTGAGCGCGCCTTGGGCACGCGTCTGTTGAATCTCGCGCTTCGCTCGATTTTTGACAGACATTTGTAAACGCATATTTTCTCGACCACCTTAACATTAATAAAAAAACTACGAACCTTTTTGCAGATTTTCGATTCTCTGCATATTACTGACGATAAATAAAAACAAAATTACGAATCCTATTGGAAAATGGTTAACACATTTTGTAGGATTTTTCAAACGCTATAATAAATTATGAGAATGTAATAAATTGTTACAAATTTGTATCTCTTTTTTTGAGTGAATATCTTTTTCTATCAGTTTGTTTTCGTACCTTTTGTCGTTTTTCCATAAGTTTTCATTTGTTTTTTAAATGCCATTTTTATGATTGAAACCAAAACTATGTCTACTATCAAAAAGTGATTTATAACAAATTTATGTCCCGTTTTCGGGTAAACAATTTTTTTTAAATCATTTTTTTCGTAACTTCTGTTGTTTTTCCACAAATTTTTTATTTTTTTTATTGTCAATGTTATTTTTCACGAATAAAACAAAAAGTACGCGTCCTATCAAGAAGTGAATAATAACAAATTTGTAGATCTGTTTTGGTATCACAATTTTGGTTAATTCATCTTTTTTCGTATCCAGCCTAGTTTTACCAAAAAATTGAATTTTGGATTTTTCATTATTTTTGGTGCAATCAAAATTTCATTTTTCGATTTTTCAAGAAAGTCCAAAAAGGTGTTATGATAATCTTGAAGGGCTATCAAAAAGCAATTTTTCCTCTTTTGAATTTTTTTCATATCGTGCGTTTTTTGGCTGAAATTTTGATTTTCGATTGAGTTTAAAAATTTTAAAAATGCTATAACTCTGAGAATATTTTTTTTATCGATAAAAGTCATTAGGATAAATTCTTCATCTTTTCTAATAATATAAATATCCGTACGTAGAAGTTTCAAAATGAGAAAAAAATTGGTCTCAAACATTTTCAAAATGCGCTCACTTTTCGAATTTTTATTGACAATGGCTGGTTAACGAACTCGTCCGTTCTTTTGGGACCTAAAAAAATTGTGCCAAAAATGGATTTGATCCGTTCATTTTTTCGAGTTATCGTGTTTATGGATGGACGGACAGACAGGCAGACATACAGACTCCATCGTAAAAACTTTTCGGATTCAGGTGTCACGAAACGTGGAGATCCGTTAAAACATGGTGATATAAAATTTCCGACAATTCTAATACTTTCTCAATCAGAAATTATGAGAATGTAAAAAGGAGATAGATTAATAATTTGAGATATTATTATCAAAATTAAACAATTTTATAATAGTTCTACAAATGTTCATTTCTTATAGTTAGTTTTATTTTTTATGAAATAAATAAGAAAATGTTAATAACCTTTGAATAAAACAGCTCTGAATTATAATTGTAAATGTTAAATTCCTTATTTTGTAGAAAGCCTTAAGATTCTGCAAAAGTCTGGGATCACAATTATTAATAATTCTATTTCACAATTTCATACTGGTTTTCCTTGAATCCCGAATGACGACTTTGACATTGTATTATATGTAGCTATAGGTACAAGAATCTTCTGGAGGAAAACGTTAGTTTCCTGCAGTCTTTTGGCATGCATTGACTTACAAGTTTATATTTTGTTAGTGAATAAACAAATTCAAATTCAACTTCAGAGAAAATTGTTTTTCGATTCAGGGAAAAATGCAGTGGTTACTTAAAATCATAGTTGCTTCAGTAATTTTCTGGAAAATTATAAGTCAAGGTAGAAGTTTTCAGGTAAATATGTATGAACATTTTAAGTTTTAAGGATAATATCAAAAAATAACTAGAAAAAGGAATTCAATGTTTTCCTATCAGGTAAAACGGATAGAAAGGAATAGAGAATTACACAATTTTTAGAAAGGGGAATAAGGTAAATTTAAAATAAAATATAGAATAGAAGAGAATTTTTGAAAATATGTATGGTTCAAAAATCGTAAGAAAGAACAGAAATGCCTAGAAAGAGCAATAGAATACAAAATTAAAGGATATCATAGAAAAGGATATGCTTTTTTTAAATATAAGCGGAATTTAAAAAAATTCAGAAACTAGTTAGAAAGGTAATAGAGAAGGGTAGCGTTTTTGGAGAAAGGAAATGGGGCAAAATTATAAGATCAGATATAAAAGGATAACATTCTTGAAAAGAATATGATTGGACGCGGAAATAATGGGATAGAAAACCATAGAAAAGTATGGAATTGTTGCAAGCACTGGTAGAATAAGAAAAGGATAAAATTGGATAAAATATCATTGCATTTTGGAAAAAACAGTATAATTCTCAGATAGAGGAATAAAGATACAACGGAAATAAGTTTAAAGAAAACATTTACTTCCTTGTGGTTCTTTTTTGCAGGCTTGTCCGGAGAATATGATCTCTTATGCATTAGACGAGAATTCGACCAGATGGACTTGTGACTGCTTTACATCTTATTTATATTTTCCTAAAAGTGATTCTTGTCACGAGCCTTATAAACGAGGACCCTGTCCACCTGAAAACTACCTGGTGCTTCCTCCTGGGGAAATACTGGCAAGATGTGAAAAAAATCCTTGTCTTGAAGATGGTCTCGTTCCCTTTGAAGGAGCCTGTTCTCGTCTAAACGAGCATTGTGGGCCAAACGAATATAATTATTTAACAGTTGACCAAACTGATTTTAAAATTTCATGCTCTATACCAGTGTTTCATGCAGTTATATCTGCCCCTGGCAAAACTTGTCCAAATGGAAGTCGCAGAAGTGCTACGGGAAGGTGTAGAAAAGTTTTACAGTGAAATATTGGATATCAAAATAATTATAATCAGCGGTGATTTCAACAAAAAGAAAGGAAGGAGAAGGAAAGGGGGGTGTATAGGGAGCGGTTAGAGTTCAAGGGAAGGGAAAGAAGGAAAGAACAAGTTTGGAGAATGGATTGAGAGAAGAAATGTGGCAGGGGAAAATTCTTTTGTGGAAAAAGTGTTTTGTTAAATGTCTATTTATTTTGATTAAATCTTTCTTATGTAAGGTAATTCATTTTTCAATTATCCATGATCATCTAGTGAAAATCTAGTTAGAAAATTATTGGTATTACATACTAGTATTTGTACTGACAATTAATTTAATATTCATAACTACACGAAATAAAAATATAAGAGTAAACAAATAAGGGTCATTCATAAATTACGTAAGGTGAATTTTTTGAAATTGTGAACCCCACTCTTCCATGTAAGATATCATGAGATTCTGTACGACTCCCCCCCAATCTTACTAAGATACTTTGTTAATTTGGTAAAAAATGGTAAAATTAATGTAATTTGTTTAGAAAATAAAATGTGTTAAAAACAAGAATTATTTAGTTTTATAAACGTACTTGTTTTAGTCCGAATTTAAAAGTGTGCAGTCTCAAATAAAAAAGTGTGAACTGGAAATTAACTTTATTTTCTAAGCAAAATTGCCTGATTTGTAACCTAGTATTTCAAAAGTATTGAACATGAACTTTAAACAATTATTCTTCAACTTATAAATGATTAAAATTCAATAGAATCCAATAAGAAAAATCGACAGTTTGATTAAGAAGTCACCCTTCTTGGATTAAAATTCAATTTTTTGTTGAAAATTCGTCTTTTTGGCTTAAAAAATTCAATAATTTAATTGAAATGTTTTCCTTTCTTCATTATACAGTTTTCTAAGCTGAAAATTCAACTATTTTGTTGAATCTTCGTCCTTTTGGTTTGAAAAATACCCTTTTTTTGTAGAATTTACATTTTTTGTAAAAATGCAAGTGTTTGGTTAAAAATTAGAATGTTTCGGTAGAAAATAAACTTTTTTGTTAAAAATTAATATTTCATTTTAGTTGAAGATGCATCATTTTAGTTAACCATTTATTTGTTTGGTTAAATTTTCTACTATTTTCTTGTGAATTAGATTTTTCGTTTGATAGAAAACTTATGTTTATCTGATACTTTAAATTTTTTATTTTTGGTTCAAAATGCAACTTTTTGGTTGAAAATGAATCTTTTTCAGTTGAGTATTCAAGTCCTTTGTTGAAAAATTCGCTTTTTGGTTAAATCAAACTGTTTTTATTAAAAGTTAAAGTCTTTTTTGGTAGAAATATCAACCATTACTTTTTTTTGAAAATTCATCTCTTTTGTTGGAAATTGAACTACTTTGATGAAAGTTAATTTTTTTTATTAAAAATAAAGTTTTTTATACCAAAAATGATCTATTTGGTTAAAAATGACATTTTTTATTGAAAATTTAACTGTTCTGTCGAGAATTCGTGTTTTTCTATTCACAATTAATTTTTCTTAAACGTAATTTAACTATTCAATCTTTGGTTAAAAATGTATATTTTTCATTTTTAAAAGTTTAAGTATTTGGTAAAAAATTCGTGTTTTTGATATAAAAATTGATCCGCTATGGTAGAAATTTCATCTTTATTGGTTTAAAATGCAGTTATTTGGATGAAAATAAATCTTTTTATAATTAGGCTTTAACTATTTTGTTGAAAATGCAATTTTTTGGTTCAATTCAAGTTTTGAATTATTGTATAATTTTGTTATTTGGAATGAAAATCTTTTCTTATTTGAAATATCAACTCTATTACATTTTTTAGAAGCATCTTTAGTCTGTAGGCGCGGTAACTTTCGAAAAAATTATGCGACTGGATTGCCCTTTGACACATTGTTTGAAGGCCTGGAAAGTAAGGACGAATTCTTTAACCTGCGATTTTGGATAAAAATTCAAAAAATTTAGAGAATTTTCAACATTTTAGCGAAAATTTTTGTAAGATTTAAAAATTCTATGTACAGCTATTCGCAGTCCTAGGAAATTCGAACAACTTATCCTTGCGATTTTTTTTCGATAAAAAGAAAATTATTATGGTTTTAACCGCTTTAACAGTTTTTAACATATTTCTTTTTGCCGTCAAACTGTGCAGAATAAAAAAAGTCGAATTCAAAAAAACTGTGCACCCAAAAAATATATAAAAATTCATTTTTAAACATTTATTGATGAGACGCGCATCCCAAAAAAATTGAGTTTTTTACCCTAAAAATAGTTAAAAAACTTTTGGATACAAAATTTAATATGGAAAAAATATGACGCAATAAATGGGAGCATATGTCACTTCTGTTGACCTGCTATTTTAATTTCGATACAAAGTTTCGCAAACTAATTCATTATAAGTCTCATGTAAAAATAAATTTGAATAATTTAAACCACAATGTAACAAGGAATTCGTACATTTGAATTTTGAATACTAGATCCCCGGTAATTTATTCAATTGGAAGTGCAGTTCCATATTCAAAATACAATTATTAATTAAAGTGAAACAAACTTCAAATCAAAGAAAGAAGTTCAGAAGAATAGAAAATATAGATATATAGAAAACTGAATTACGAATAAGCAATTCTAGAAACTGTGAAAATTAGCTAACTAATTTTAAAGCGTTAACCGTATATAATATTAAAAATTTCTACGAAGGGCAAAATGTATTTATTTTAGGTGAATATATTATTTAATCTAAATTATAACTATAAGTATAACTATAAGCCACGCATAAATGTTCAAATAGTTTAAAATGCGTGAGCATTAGCTATAACAGCATATAGTGAATTGTTAAATAGTTAATTCACTTGACATTTTTTAAATTCAAATTATCGTTTTGTTTAAACATAATTTATCAGTGGGTGAAAAAATGAAATAATATCAACTATCAGCATGTTAAAAAGTTTGAATTTGAATCTGAAGTGACTTCAAAAGAAAGATAAAGGAAATTCGAATAACAAATAGAAACTGATAGAATGGGAAGATTTAGAATCAGACTTCGAAAATAGAAAAAGAACTTGATCAGTTGTAAATTTAATGCACAAATATTTAAATAATTGTCTTAAAGATTCAAATTTATTAGTTATTAATCGAGTCAAAACTGTTTTTAAAAAGTATGGAAATTTAAAAGCGATTGTCATTCTTCCTGTATAATTGAGGAAATACAATTTTTTACTACAAAAAAAGAAAATATTTGTCCTTCAAAAGATGTAGAAAGTTGTAAAATTTCAACAACAAAAATCAAATAAAATCAAAACATTTGATTAGAATTAAGAAAGCAGTTGTAAGTATTATAAATTATGATTCACACTGTTTTCTTTGGACAGGTACCGCAGCGTTGTATCATACGAAAAAATCAAACTTCAATAGTTCTTATTCCCATTTCAGTCAAATGAATTTGAAATATGATGGAATAAACTTTCTAATAACATTAAATAATGTTCCCAAATTTGAAACAATGAACGGATTAAGGATAAATATGTATGGCATACATCAAGATGAGAACAAAAATAAGCAAGATATTATACCTATTTATGTGAGTGAACAAAATTATGAAATACACACAATTCAGCTGTGTTTAAATGCAAAACTGAAGATATTCATGATTATGATGATTATGATAAAAATTCGCAACTTATCGCGCTTAGCAAAATCACAATTTTTAAAATTTTTCAATAGAATTTTTAATTGTGATCGGTGTCTATGCCATTTCAGGTATGAAAACTCACTCGAAAAGCATAAACTTGATTGCATGAATTTAAATAAATGCAGAGTTGTTTTACCCAGAAAAAACAAAAACATTTTGAAATTTAAAACTTTTAATTTAAAGATAAAGTTCCTTTTGTAATTTTCGCTGATACTGAAAGCTTATTAGTGACATTCGATGATAATTCAAATTCTAATACTAAAGCCTATTTACAACATACTTTTCACCGTGTTACATTATATTTAAAATGTCATTATGATGAGTCTCTTTCTAAATTTGAAAGGTTACAGAGGAAAAGGCTAGTGCATGGGTTATGAAAAATGGCATGAAATATCTAATTTGATAGATTTCTTTATAAAAAATATTTTTCCTACGAAACCTTTAGTATAAGATCAATAAATAGAATTTATAATAGCCAAAATATGTCATATTTGTGAAAAACGAAAGTTTTTGTTAACAAATAACGAGGATGATATACAACATCGTGATCATAATCACATTTCAGGAGTGTATAGGGGTGCAGCTCATTAAGTGTGTAATTTAAATTCTCAGATTACCCACTTAATGCCCGCCGTATTTCACAATTTATCAGGCTATGTTGCACATTTTTTTATCAAAGATTTTACCACTACTTTTAAAGGTGAAATTAAACTTTTTCTAATATATATATATATATATATATATATATATATATATATATATTTCACAAAATTTGCAGGTGATTCATTCATTCTTTTAGAATTATGCCGAATAGATTTAATAAGTTAGCATCTTATTTAGCAAATTATAATAAAGCCATCGCGAAAAAAATGGTTAAATTGAAGATAAATTCAAACTTTTAATTAGAAAAGAAGTATTTCCCTATAATTATATTGATAACCTTGATAAGTTAGTAGAACGTCTAAACGGTCCATTAAATTTTGTAGTAGCTGATAAATGAAATACAACAGACCCCTGTTACTTTTATTTTTAAATAACGAAAACATTTATTATTATATTCTTTCTGTTTTCTTCAATAGATTTATATAAATACTTGAAGAAAAAACATTAATATCATGTTTATATCGAAAACTATAATAGATGCAACCTTGTCGCTACAGGAAAAAAGATGCATCATCTAATTTTCTATAACAATGCATTGGTTAAAAATCAAAATTTCAAATTTTGTTTTTAATTGTCACGGGCCAACCTTTCCTCAACTTTACCTAGTTATGTCCCGTTCTAGAATCGGGGTGTTCAATTATTATCTCATACACTTTTTACTCAATTCTATCTTTGTTGATGAAATACTGGTTGTTTTTTTCCTCAAAATAATTTTTGAAATCAATTTTCTTTCAAACTACAACTTTCGAAAATCTGAAAGTTGTGCTAGATTGTGCAATGCGTCTAAAACAATATTATTGTCCCGAGTCGAAATTTTTTTCCTATTTTGAACCTGCTAAACTCAATTAATACCTGTTTGGTCCCGCGTCGCACTTTTCGTCCTATTTTGGACCTTATGTGTCCTTATTTGGTCCTGGTATGTTCTACTTATTTATTTTTAGGCCGTGCTTTAATCCTTTACGTTCTGCTTGTCTATAGTTCTAAAAGACTATATAACCGACTACATTAACCATTGTAGCAATACATCTCTCTCTCTCTCTCTCTCTGGGTGAAAATGAGTCATGCTATGCATGATCAAAAATTTTCCAGGATACTGATGGACAATTGAAACTGCAATCTGTATCCTTCAGTGAAAGCACACAGTTAAAACCTGCATTAAAATTTTAAAGTGAGTCAATAAATTAAATTTTTTGTTAATAAATTTTTATAACTGTTTTCCGAAAGGTTCCCTTTTCTAGCTCGTTCAGGATGCTTTTAAAAATCAATCCTCTTCATGGAAATAAAAGAGGACGAAAAAGGAAATATAAGAGAGCTGAAGAAACCACTCCAGTCATGAAACTCATGCAAAACATAATTAAATTTTAGTTATTTGCCTAAATCTTTCTTTTAAGCAATCACCTAACTAATTTATTGCGATTATTGTAAATATTTCTGTTCAAAATATAATAACGTGAGAAAACAATCATATACTATATTTCAGACAACCCAATACACACGGCCAATGGTTTAGTTTGGAGTTTGTCTTTTACTATTGTTATACTTAAACTAGAAGTCATGTTTTGTTCATTCAAACCACACACTCGTCCCACAACACCGCTCCGACATTGGACGCTCATCAATCTTTCTAGGAATCATCCCAGGTGAAGAGCTTCGCAGAGCCATTATACTTCAGGCATCAGTCTTAAAAATGAATACAATTTTAGTTACTCATTTTCTTCATAAAGAATAATAATTTTTATTTGCAGATAAATATTTTGCATAAAAAATGAGTGGTTATTGGGGCGTTCATCTGAAATGAATGAAACTTGACTCCCGCCTCTTCACAATAAATAAATAATTATTTTTACATGCAGAAAAATATTATATTGCATAGATCAATAATCTCACCTACATATGGAAATTTATATCAATAATATTGCTTTTTGTGATACAATTAAATGATTTAATTCATTTCTTCAGTAACTTATTGCAGACTCCTTATAAATTTCCAATTTTTAGGTAAGATTATTGATTTATGTGATATTTTCGTTCATATAGAAATTATTATTTATTGAAAATATGTGGAAATAAGCTTTCATTTTTTATATATAATTAATTATTTCATATACTCTCTTGCTTTGAATTAGTACAAATTTTACTAATTAAATCAGTTTATTGACTTTTGACTGATCAAAAAGTTATTTCATAATATTTACTATTGTAATAAATGAGCAAAAATTTTACTAATTGAATCAGTGTATTGAATTTTGACTGAAGAATCAGTTATTTTACAATATCAACTAATATAAATATTAAAAAAGAACGCCAATGAAAAATAACTGAATTCAATCATTTACCGGTAACATATCCTCATGAATATTCGTTCACGCGGTAAATGCTAATCCGAACACGCTATTATTCACAATAAGACAAAAATTATGATTCAGTGACAGTTAAAGTGACAGGTGAAAAAAATATTTTCATCGAGACAAAATGTTTGTTGATTTTGAAATCAAATAAAATACACACAAAAACATTAAAGGTAAGTTTACCCGAAAAAAGAATTTTTTTAAATCCCGCTATGAATATAATTTGAGTAGAGGGCCACCCAAATGTCGTGAACCATTCTGATAGCCAAAAACAAAAAAGAAGAAGCCCTATAAAGAAACCTCAGAGTGGATTGCAGGTTGTGGATTCTGTTGGAAAATTGAATTTTAATGTGACGCAATGGAACCAAATGTTCAAAAATTGAACACGGAAGAATTGTGTGAACAATATTGTCAAGTATTTTCGACGAGGAGATTATTGAGAAACTAAAAGGTAATTTATTTGTAATATTTATTTCAGGAAATCTTTTTAACCTATTAGCTTATTAAACTATTCTTTAACCTATGTTTTAACCTATTAGGACTGGATGTCTAAGGTTTCCTGACAATCGTGATACATTTTTAGCGAATAAAGTTTCACAATGCAGCGGTGTCTAATGTTTTATTTGTTTTTTTGTTGTTGAGATATTGAAACTTAATTGAAACAATTTTTAATTCATGGCCAGGTGATTCCGTGAATTTATTTAATAGTGCAAGCTTCAGAAAATAATATTTCAATGTGTGAAAAGTTTTATTTTTTTTAATTCCAAAATTTGAACAATTTTCGACTATTTTAAATTAAAATTCTTTAGAGGATGTGCAATTCTGATATATATTAGTTGTTCCTGATGTTAATTATCTTTGTCTACTGGCATGTATTTATACAATTCAGGCTATAATACATTTGTTCACAAACTAAATTATATATCAATGCTTTTATATTAATAATTCATATACTAGTAGACCAAGAAAATTCTAGTTGTAAACTTTAATTAACAATAGCCTATATTTTTCCTGAATAGATTTTTTTAAATTAAAGTGCAGAATTCATGAAAATAAAACCTAGAATCGAACTAAAAAATTTGGACAACGGCCATAAAATGTTCCGATTAAAATTTGAAAAAGATAAAAATTTTCATGGGAACATTTTATGGCAGTTTTCCAAATTTGTTCGTTGAATCCTTGGTTTATTTTTAGGAATTCAGAATTAACGATTATAAACTGAAGTACTTATTTATTGAATAGACTTGGTCATTAAACCCTTACAAAAAAATAATGTATAGGAAGATCAGTATCGTCCTATAATGATTTTCCTATAATAAATTTCCTATCACTTTTTCACGACTATACCCAGATAGCAAAATCATGGCGTATCCGCACGCAGATCTGCGGATTAATACGCACCAAGTGCTCTCACCTGATGAGACGTATGCGTCATCAATTGAGTCGCATATCGCCTGCATATTCTGACGGTCATAAGGTGCGCCTCATATCGCTTAAATATTTTGAACCTTATTTAGAAATCTTATAAATATATATAATAATTATAATGAAATA
>JAWWLR010000128.1:1410936-1428692 GCA_035041075.1 Acraspis erinacei
AAGTAAACGCTTCCAGTCTGAATCGGCAGGCGCGCATTTTCATGTTCCTCAGCATAAAACGAACAATCTCAGGTGAAGAAATTCCGTATCGGTATCACGTTGCCAATTACGTTGTGAGCCCACGGTCTATTAGGCCATTTCGTCCATTTTCATGTCATTGACGAGCATCTGGAACGTCAAATAGAAAAAGTTGTCATTCTTTTCGTCATATTTGTTTATCTCAAGAAGAATTGAAATCCTGAGTTAAAAATCTGGCTTGACAACTCTCTTAGAAAACATATCAGCTTTTTTGTCCAAACAGGTCAATACTTGTGGGTTGTACGTTGTTTTTACCAAAAAAGTTATTTTTTCTCACTGCGCGTCGGTCGTTAAACTGGGGTTCGATCAACTCGCACCATTCCTCTTTGGAAAGTCACACTTCTGCCATTGTTTTGATAGAGTTAAAATATTAAACAATCAGGTTAATTTTTATTAAACTTTTTAATTTATTACGTTTCTCATTTCTGGAACCTGATTTTGATTAATATATACAGTAAGCTCCGCAAAAAAAATAATATTTTATTGTCTTTCACTCATCCTTTTATTTTTTATTTGGTATAGAAATTTTCGCGAGAAAATTTGATAACCATACTCTTATTACTCAAAATATTGTTAGTATCGAGTGAATGTTGAAATTAATTTCTTTTTTAAGGAAAACATTTCAAGCAACACTCCGAAAATTATTTTCTTCATTCAAACCCCCTTCCGTGATATGTTTACCAGTGTTCTTAACATGAAGAATGATATTTTGACAGGACGTACTCGAACTGTGCCAACGGCCAACCACACTGCCAAACTGAAACGTGAACTGCGCCAGCGGTAAAAGTTGCAAAAATAGGTAGTTTTCTGATCGCATGAATTGCGCTAGACGTATCTTCAGGTGCTCCTCTCATGAAAAGGGGACAATGGACAAGAAATCTTGAAATACTCCTCCTATGAAAAACAACGTGTGATTTTAAACCAACAAATGGTTTTTCTGTTTTTTTTCTATGTTCTAACTAGAACGTAACAGTGCAATATATTTCTTATTTTTCTGCATAAAACATATAATTAATAACATTATTTTAAAATGTATGTCGTAAGGATGAAAAACGGATGCTTAGAGGGATCCTTGATTAAAAATAGTCCTTATTTAAAATATGTAATAAGAAATTCGGTTTCAGTTAAAGAGCAGTGACAAACAATGTCACATTTTGTTGCATATTAAAACTTTGTTCGAAAAAAATTAATCTTTTGTTTTTAATGATGAATCTTTAACCAAAAGAAAATTTTTAACCCAATAGTCGAATTTTTAATCCAAAAGATCAATGTTTAACCAAGATGAATAAATTTCTATCAAAAAAGATAAATTTTCGATAAGAAATTAAATAGTTACATTTACAGTTAAAAAAATATTTTTGAATAAAAAACTAATGTTCATTTTCAGAAAATCATTTTTAATGCGAAAAAAGAAATTTCAATCAAAAAGATGAATTAGTTGCCAAGAAGATTAATATTCTACCACAAAAGACGGCGTTTTGACAAAATGCAGTAATTTTCAACTGAAGAAGATAACTATTATTTGAATGTAAATAATGCAACAAAAATATAGAAAAATGATTGTTTCTTATTTACTGTAAAAATAAAATTTTGACTGTTAATTAAAAATAAATATACTTTATTGTACACATCGCAATTATAAATCGAAACGCTCTAGATTTTGAATTTTTTGGTATCGCCATAAACATAAATACCTTAAATATTTTATTTTTTAAATGTTAAAAAAATATTTAGAGTAAACTGTCTATTAATTCTAAAGCGGCGAGACATATTTTGTCCATAAAAAAAATAATCTGCTAATTTTAAAGAATTGTAAGTAAAAAATGGTGTCATTCATCACAGTGAATAAGTATCATCGTTATTCACACAAAAAAGGCAATTGTCAGTTAAAGAATGGTGAAGTTTGTCCTAAAATTTACGTTTTGCTGGTTTAGTGGTAACATTTTCTACTTCACCAACGGCAAAAAAAATTACAAGCGAATTTTGTTTAGAAGAGATTGAAGCCTAATCATTAAGAAAGAAGCTAATTCTATGCCCCCTTTCTAATTCATAATATTAGCCACGTTATTTCTTATATTAAATTGCATACAGATTGAATTTAAATTGTTTTAAATTAAGTGAAATAAATTGATTATTTACTTTCAGATTATTTAATTGAATATTAACTATTACTTTTAGAATAAAAATTTATTTGTTCTTTAAAAAACCTCCTTTACAATTATATAATTTTTTCTGGTGCTTGTAGGTGCAGTCTACTGATTACGATATGAAATCAGATTTATATTTCACACATTCAAACATCCAAATACTCTGATTTAAAGATGCAGAAAAACATAAAATAATCATTTTCGTGTCGTCCCAAAATATTAAAAAAAAATTTTTCCTGAATTTTCCTTGAATCACGCAAAAAGTTACGTAAATTTCTGTTACATGTCATTTAAGGAAACTTCCATTATTTGAAATGTAAAATTGTCTGGATACAAGTTTCACAATTTTCATATGCAATATAATCGAAAAATCCGAAATTGCAAAACGCTAAACAATACTAAGTCTGGCCCAAGCTTAGGCCACATCAAATATTTCTAAACAATTATTTATTCTTGCAGGAAAAGCGAAAACGAATATCCTTAAAGTATTGCTTCCTAAAAGAATTGCGTATTACGGAACTGAATTATACAGAAATGAAGATGGTCATCTTAAGACAATCATGCTTAATCTTAATTCTTTGTGCGCCTCCACCCGCCTACGCCTGAGAGCTCGTCCACTTCTTCGCACGTTCCTATACCACGTACTTCGAGGAATCCTTTACCCAAACCTTCGAACAATCCTTTACCCAGCACTTCGAGCAATCCTTTACACAGTACCTCAAACAATCCTTTACCAAGTACTACGAACAGTCCTTTACCTAGTCCTTCGAACAATCTTTTGCTTAGTACTTCAAACAATACTTTACCAATTACTGCGAACAATCCTTTACCCAGTACTTTGAACAATTCTTTACCCAGTTCCTCGAACAATCCTATATCCAATAAATCGAACAATCCTTTACCCATTCTTCGTAAAATCCTTTCCTTAATACTTAGAACAATCCTTTACCCAGAACTTCGAGCAATCCTTTACACAGTACCTCAAACAATCATCTACCAAGTACTTCAAACAATCCTTTACCTAGTCCTTCGAACAATCCTTTACCCAGTACTTCGAACAATCCTTTACCCAGTACTTCGAAGAATCCTTTTCCCAGTACTTTGAACAATCCTTTATCCAGTCCTTCGAAGAATCCTTTACCCAGTCCTTCGAACAATACTTTACCAATTACTGCGAACAATCCTTTACCCAGGTCCTCGAACAATCCTATATCCAATAAATCGAACAATCCTTTACCCAGTCCTTCGTACAATCCTTTCCTTAATACTTCAAACAATCCTTTACCCAAACCTTCGAACAATCCTTTACCCAGAACTTCGAGCAATCATTTACACAGTACCTTAAACAATCATCTACCAAGTACTTCAAACAATCCTTTACCTAGTCCTTCGAACAATCCTTTACCCATTACTTCGAACAATCCTTTACCCAGTACTTTGAACAATCCTTTACAATCATATATCCAGCAAATTTAACAATCCTTTATCCAGTCCTACGAACAATCATTTATCCATTCCTTCGAACAATCGTTTACCCTGTCCTTCGAACAATCCTTTACCCAGCACTTCGAACAATCCTTTACCCAGTCTTTCGAACAATCCTTTGCTTAGTACTTCAAACTATACTTTACCAAGTACTGCGAACACTCCTTTAACCAGTACTTTGAACAATTTTTTACCCAGTTCCTCGAATAATCATACATCCAGTAAATCGCGCAATCGCTTGTTCAGTTCTTTGGGCACTCCTTAACCCTTAAACATCCCACTTCCTTCATGAAACGTACCGGTCTTACTGGGACGATTCTGACCCTAACGACATTATCAGCTTTTATAAATAAACTACAGTGTTTTTTAAGTTGAAAAAATTTATAGATGTTCACTGACTATCCCTTCAAAGGAGAGATCATATTATTTGCATACAAATTTTTTTTTAATTAGTTAAAAAAATCTATAAGATTTCGAACATGAAAAGGGCGGAAATTTCAAATGAAAGGGGTCTTGCCTCGAAAGACCCCAGCAGTCAGACACGGAGAAATAATTGAAGAAATTCCAAATTTAATTGATATGCCTATGTTGTTAAACTTCTAGCACTTCAATTCAGCTTCGGATAAAATATGATATCTTTTGTAATTTAAAAAGTATATTGAGTCAAATAAATATATGGGTTTGAAGCTTAAAAAAGTGTAATCCCTCCCTTGCAAAAATAATTCATCTACCTCTGACATGTTCTATCAATTTTTAAGTATTTTTCCAACTGTTTCAAGAAGTATTTGATTTAGCCATTATCAAAGTTTTTTGTGAAAGCTGCTTAATTTTTTTTTGCGCATGTTTGAAAACATCGATTTTTTCATTTTATGTACCATCAATAATATAGAGTTCCGAAACAACGACTGACACTGATATAATAATAATAATAATGATATCAATTCAAAATTTGAAAATATTTTTCAACAATTTTATCCAAATGTAGATTTTTGAAGACTTTTAAATCAAATTTTGAGACTTTTTAAGAATTCTGAAAGACTTTAAAATAATAAAAAAATATCGTGATATGTCAGGAAAAATTTAAATTGATTTTTTATTTTGAAAAATTAATTTAGGGAATCATTTAAATATATTTTATTACATTTTACATGTTTTCCTGAAATTTCGGAAAAGAATGCATAAGGTTTAAAATCGAAATTTTATAATTTGGGAAGATTCCAAGACTGTAGGAACAATTTGGATAAGTTTAAAAGACATTTAGAAGTTTCAGAAAAACTTAAAATATTTTCTTATACCTAAAAATATATTAACAAATTTAAAACAAAAGGTAGACCTTTAAAAATTTTAAATTAAAAAACTTAAAACTTTTTAAGATTTTTAAAATAGCAATAAAAGGATCAGAAAGATTTTCAACAATTTTAGAAAAAATTCGAGTCATTCTAAAAGATATTTAGAAATGTTGGAAGGTTTGAAGGTTTGAAGGGATTACAAAATATTTCAAAACTAAAATACTTTCTAAAAGTTTTGAACTATTTTTAAATACTTTTTGAGTGTCAAACAGTCATAAATATATTTTAAACAGACTCAAAAAAGAACTCTTAAAAATTTTTTAGATAGTTTTTCAAGTACTTATTTTAATAAATTGAAAGGAAATAAACGTAGAAACTTAAAAAATAAATAATTGGTAGACATTTTTACTTTGTATTAAAAATAAAATTTCCCTTCAAATTATAATTTTCCTAAAATATTTTATGTTTCTTGAATTACATCTTTTAAATAAAAATTCGCTTTTTTGGTTGAAACTTCATTTCTTTATGTATAAGTGTTATCTATTTTTATTGACCTTGCAAGGTTTTGGATTAAAATTAAAATATTTTTTTTTTTTTGTTGATGTCAACTATTATATTTTTCATTGTGAAGTTATCTTTTCTGGTTTAAAGTTTTGGTTCAAAGCGTAAATCTTTTTTTGGAAAATCATTCTTTTTGAAAAAAATTAATTTTCTTGATTGAAAAATCATCTTTTGGTTGAGGATCCAAATACGTTGTTGAAAATTAATTTTCTATGAATACTACAGTTCTTTATTCAAACGAAAAATGTTGTATTAAAACATAATTTATTAAAATTTTCGTTTAAAGTTATTCTTGTTGGTTGAAAATTAACTGATTTGTTGAAAATTGATATTTTTCGATTGAAAATTAAACTTTTTTGTAGCAAATATGACTCTTTTGTAAAATATTTTATGTATTCTTTTTATGGATACAGCTAGTTAAAAATTTATATTTTTTACTTAAGGACCCAACTATTTTGATAAAAATTTCCCTTTTGGAATTATTTCAATTGTTTTTGTTTAAAAAAAAACTTTCTGAATTTTCTCAAAAATCTTAGGAAAATTATATTTATATAAGTTTAAAAACAAATAAAAAATAATTAAATTTAAAAGTAATTCCTTTTATTTATCAAAAACCGAATAAAACCTTATGCCAATGAAGAAACTTTGATGTTTTTGGATGTATTGTAGTTTTTCATTCTTAAACAAAATTATTAACATTCGCAATTTACAACAATTTTAGGTTATAGACCGTAATTTTGCTCACCGTAGATGGGTATTTTTAATTACAAAGTACCTCCCATATTTTACATTTTTTATACGTTATTTGAAATTTCCCGCTGAAATCGATTGTGGCGTCATCACTCATCGGTACTTGGCACTTTGAAATACACGATGGCGTCGACATTGACACCACGTGTTTGTCGCTTTCGAGTTTTGGTGTGTGTAACTTTAACATAACCTCTTCGAATTTGTGTTTTTAGCGTTTTCTAGAGAAATATTTTAAAATGGTAGCTCCAAAAAAGCCTCAAAAAAGAAAACAGACAGTTCAAGCATCTCAGAAAATCATCGAAGAAGTTCAAAATGACGAGGAGAGCGATTCGGAAGAAACTGTGGTAAGCATTTTCTAACAATAATCCCGAATTCCGAACTTTCAGTCATTGTCTGTCACGTTTTTGTTATCCCTTGATTGTAACAATGATTATAGAACAGTTTTATAAATTAATTTTAATCACCTTTTATAAATTGAAGATCGTAGACATCAATCTATACGTAATTTTGCAGCATAAATAGCATAAACTCAACATAACCTATCAATATTACGATTATTACAGGATTTTGACAAGAGAGTTTAATAATTGAAGAATGTTAGCACAATTAAAATTGTACTAATGTTCTTTTTTCTGTTAATTAGTTTTATTTTGTTATGAAAATCTTAAATGCTGAAAAAGGACAATATTGGGAATGGAATCAAAAGGAATTGAACTTTTATCACTTCTGTATAAAAGCGTTCGAGCTTGAACAATTTTATTTTTAATTCAAGAATCTCAAAATTGAATAATTTTATATTAAAACTTTGAAAATAGCATGTCAAAAAGTTCAAGATTGAGTATTTTCCAACTAAAATTTTGAAAAATTGATCATTTAAACTTCAAATGACTAAAAATTTTATTGTTGCTGATAGTAAACTTTTGAATATTAAAGAAATTTAAATTCGAACCGATTAAAATTTGGCAATTTGAAATGGAGAACTACATTTAATGTATCAAAGTCAAAGCTTCTCAAATTGTGGAAATCTAAATTTTCATTAAATTAACAAAATGATAACTTAACATCAAAATTGATTAGAAATATTTTTCGAAAATCAAAAAATAAATTCGGCTTCTCTTTTTTACTGTTCGAAATTCTTTCACTTTTGAATTATAACGCTTTAAAATTAAATTATTCGAAAGAAATTTCTAAATAAAATGTAATTTTAAATGGGAAACATTAAAAATGAAAAAAATACTTCAGTACTTTGGAAATAAATGAATGAATGTCCATTTAAAACTAAACAAAATTATACGCGAATAATTGTGATTATTGCCATTTTTTGGACACAAACCCTTACAAATTTCTATTACTTTAAGGAATTTTAAATCGTTTGAAAATTAATAAATTTTCAATTATGCTTTTCGAAATGCAACCATTTCAATGTAAATTTAAATATTTCAGAAATTAACCATTTTTAAATGATTAATTATACTTCTCAAAATTAAAGAATTTTAATCTTAATCGCAAAATGTAAACTACCTTAATCAATTTAAATAAATTTTAATCGTTTAGAAATTAACCATTTTTAAATTGTCAATTAATCTTTTTGAAATTCAGCTATTTCAAATTTAATCCAAAAATCTAAACACTTAAATTACTTCAAGTAAATTTCAGTCGTTTGAAAAGTAATTTCAATCGTACATTTAAAAATTTCACCCTTCTAATTTTAATTCCCTAATTTAGGAAAATTTATTTTGTTTAAAAAATAACAATTTTAAAATTGTCAATTAAATTAAATAAAGTATGCAATTATTCAATAGAAAAACCTTTCTTTTAAGTTGAGTTTGAAGTGTATTAAACTTTTGTCTTAAAAATTGTCTTAATTTTCCAGGTATAAAGAGAAGCTCAAATTTTCAATTTAAATAGCCAAAATTAAATGTTTGTGGTTAGTTTTGATTTTTTTAAATAGTATTTAAATGTAAAAAGTACAATAAAAATATAGAAAAATCGTTAATTTAATTTATGGTAGATGTAAAGGAGTTTAATTAAAAAACGGGTACTCTGATTAAATAATAATTTATTATTGAATTTTTATTATTTTCCATTATGAGAAAAGTCTTTTGCAATTTTTTTTTTCTGTCATTTTCTTGGCTGACTCAAGTTTGGTAATCAAATTTATCATATTTCAAATACACAGCAACAATAATTTTCTCAATTTTCGTAAAAAAAGAGTTTTATGTATCACATTTTATTCGCTTATTCCTAATTTATCCTGACTCGGAACAGGGAATTTTGGAAAATATTTCTCGGTCTCATTTGAGACATGGATTTTCCGTAAAGAAATATAATTTCACTTGGAAAAGGACATTTTTCGCATTGAAAGGGAATTTTTTAAAAGAATTATAATTTGGATTTAGAAGAAAGGAATTTGAAAGAATCTTTGTTCCAAGTCAGAATTTGTTACAATTTGAAAGTTCACTCTTCCAAATTAGAAGGAACAAAAATGAAGTACTTCACGTAGTTTTTGGAGTAGAAATAGTATTTCAATACAGAAATATTTCTGAATTATAATAGAAAATTGCGTTGCATTTTTCGCTGCGAATTTATCTTTCTTTAGCTAAAAATTCATTCATGAACTGTTTTGGTGAAAACCCGTTTTTTTTTCTTGTTTTTTTTTAATTATATTTGTCAGAAAATTTATTTTTAGTGGAAAATGTATCTTTTTGGATGAAAATTCAACTATTTGGGGGAAAATTGATATTTTTTATTTATGGTTGAAAATTGATATTTTCTTGTTTAAAATTCAACAAATTGGATAAAAAAATTGCCTTTTTTAATTGAAAATTGAACTATTTCGTTGAAAATCTATATATTTTGTTAAATATCGATTTTTTTTTGTAGAAAATTATCTTTTTTATTGCAAGTTAATCTTTTTGTTTAAAAATTCTTCTTTTCGGTTAAAAATTAAAGTAATCCAGTTAAATATTCATCGGATTAGTTGAAAATTCAGCTGTTAGGTTGAAATAAAATTATTCTGTTGCAAAGTTAAAGTCTTTTGTTACAAATTTTTTTTTGTAGATTCATAATTTTAATTTGAAATTTATATCTGCCTGAAAATGTAGCTACTTTGTTAAAATTGAATTTTTTAAACTAAAAATTGAATTATTCCAGAAGGAAATTGAACTATTTTGCAGAAATTTTTTTTTAAAGAATTATGTTTTTTCTGAAAATTTAGCCAATCTATTTTGGGGGGAAATGTATATTTTTTTGATGAAAATTAAACTATTTGGTTGAAAATTGATATTATTTTTTTGGAAATTAAAGAGTTGTTCAAAAATCTATGAATTTTGTGAAAAATTCGCCTTTTTTGTAAAAAATTAAACTTCGTGGTTGAAAATTCATCAATTTGCTTGAAAATGGATCTTTTATTGTTCAAAATTCAACGAATTAGATAAAAATGGCCTTTTGTAATTGAAAATTGAACTATTTCGTTGAAAATCTAGATTATTTGTTAAATTTTTAAACTAAAAATTGAACTCTTCCAGTAGAAAATTGAACTATTTTGTTAAAAATCTGTTGCTTTTTTTTATGAATTATATTTTTTCAGAAAATTTAGCCAATCTATTTTTGGGGGAAAATGTATATTTTTTGGATGGAAATTTAACTATTTGGTTTGAAATTGATATTTTTTATTTGGAAATTAAATAGTTGTTTATAAATGTATGAATTTTTTGCAAAATTCAACTTTTTGTAAAAAATGAATCTTTGTGTTTGAAAATCCATCAATTTGGATAAAAAATTATCATTTTTTATCGAAACTTCAACTATTCCGTTGAAAATCCAAATATTTTGTTAAACCTCGATTTTTTTGTAGAAAATTATCTTTTTAATTACAAGTTAATGTTCTTGTATAAAAATTCTTCTTTTCGGTTACAAATTCAAGTGATCCAGTTAAATATTTATCATTTTAGTTGAAAATTCAGCTTTCAGGTTGAAAATTTATTTTTCTTTGGATGAAAAGGCATTATTTTTTGCCGAAAATTTTATTCTTTTTTTTTGAAAAAGTGTTTCTTTTTAGGTTGATAATGATTATTTACTTAAACTAAAAATGTGACTATTATTCCACTTAAATATTTCATTAAAAATTGATCTCTTCGGTTGAACATTAATTTTTGACTAAACATTTAATTATTAAATTTTTGGTTGGAAAATGATCTTTTTTAGTTGAAAATTCATCTTTTGGGTAAAACTTTAACTATTACAGTTAAAGATTTACAATTTTTTAAGGAAATTCATGTGTGTTTGACAATGTAAATATTTTGATGAAAGTTTTTTTTGGTTGAACGTTATTATTTTTTTTTGTGGAAAATAATTTTTTTAACTGAAAATTTATCTTATTGCAGTTGAATATTCCAGAGTTAGTTGAAAATTCATGTTTGTGGTTGAATATTAATTTTTTCAACTTCAAATTTAATTATTGATTAAAAAGTAAATTAATAAAGTAAATAATAAAGTAAAAATTAATTTTGTTGTTGAAAATTCAGCTATTTCAGTTAAAGATTCATCATTTTAGTGGAAAATTCATCTTTTTTGGCAGAAATTCATCTTTTGGGTAAAAATTGAACTATTACAGTTAAAGTTTCACAATTTTTGTAGAAAATTCATGACTATTTGAAAATGTAAATATTTTGGTGAAAGTTAGTTTTTTTGTTGTTGAAAGTTAATTTTTTTTCGCGAAAAATAATTTTTTTAACTGAAAATTTATTTTATTCCAATTCAATATTCCAGAGTTCGTTGAAAATTCATTTTTGTGGTTGGATATTCATTTTTCAACTTCAAATTCAATTATTGATTAAAAAGTAACTTACTAAAGTAAATAATAAAGTAAAAATTAATTTTGTTGTTGAAAATTCAGCGATTTCAGTTAAAGATTCATCATTTTAGTTGAAAATTCAGCAGTTGGGTTGAAAATTGAACTATTTGCTTGAAAATCCGTATTTTTTGTCAAAAATTAATTTTTTTTTAACTAAAAGTTTATACTTTTTAGTGGAAAATTTTAAGTATTTGTTTCGAAATTCGTTTTTATTTAGCAATTTTTTGCTCGGTTGTGTTAAAGGTTGTTTAGAATGAATGTCATGAATTAAAATGAATGTTTGCATTTGACGGAAAATATGTTACCATAAAAGAAAAACTTCTGTAAAATCTGTTTTGAAAAATAATGGAACATTAATTCGGATTCTTCCATGTGTGAAGTCTCGCTTTTGATCAAATTGAAATTACGGTAGTTTCCCAATTCCATCCTCTTTGGACTCTTAATTTTGGATCTTTTGATTTTGCAGAATTCGGGGAGTGAAGATTTATTAGCATCAGAAGTAAACGACGAAGATGACAGTAGTGACGAGGAAGCCGAGAATCTCGAAGAAATTCCCGACTCAGACACAGAAAAAGATCCCTTAATTTTTGACTCTGATGGTGAAATCAGCGAGTTGGAATTAGTAACCGATTCCGAGGAAGATGACGATGACGCTGACGAAAGTGAGGAAGAAAACGCCTCGGGCGAATCAGACTCTGAGAACGATTCTGAAAATGAGTCTGACTCCAAGGGCTTGGATTCAACCAATGAATCTGTATCTGAATCGGAAGAATCAGAGACGGTCGAAGAAAGTATAGTAATTCCAAAAAAAGCCCCGGCGAAGAAATCCGGCGAACAAATAAAAGCCAAGCAGTCAAAAGCAAAAGAAAGTAAAGCTCAAGAAGCAAACTCGAAAGGATTGAGATCGGAGAAAGGAAAAGCTAAAGAAGCAAAAAATAAGGCAAAGGCGAACAATCAGGTTAAATCGAAGCAAAAATCGGATAAAGCGAATTCCGAAACTGCGAGAAAGAACTCGAAGAATTTGGAGTCTGCGGAACATGGAAGTGAAACTAAAACCGAGGAAAATGTCGCGGGAAAGAGCAGTGGAGAAAATTCAAGTGTAGTGCCGGACGAGTACGAATTCGACAGTTCGGATGAAGAAGATATTCGCAATACGATTGGTAATGTACCAATGAAGTGGTACGATGATTATCCACATCTTGGATATAATTGGGATGGACAGAGGATTTTAAAACCGGAAAAGGGCGATCAGCTCGACAATTTTCTGAAGAGGATGGAGGATCCAGATTTCTGGCGAACGATAAAAGATCCACAAACTGGACAAGATGTTGTGCTGAGTGAAGCGGACATTCAACTTATCACGAGGATACAAAAGCAGAAGGTCCCGGATGCACAGTTTGACGAATACGCGGTAAGCTTCCTACTTTACATATAAAGAAGAAATATTTTTTCTCAATTTTGCAGTATTTTATATTTTAGGCCTCTAACCAATTCCAGAATTGACATAACTTTTTTTTAACAGTGCAACTATTTTTTTTATGAATATTTAAAAAAAGAAACACTAATGCTATTCATTTCTCAAAATCGGAATGCCAAAGGATTTTTTTTTAATTGCAATATTAAATTGAATTACACGCTCTTTTGTTTGAAATCAAGTTTTTGACTGAAAGTTCAGTTTCTTAAGTTTATTCCAAGTGCAGTTTGAACTATTTTGTTTAAATTTTTTTTGTTCTTGAAAATTAATTTTCTTACTTAAAATATAGCTATTTAATTTTTGGTTGGAAATGTTGACCTTTTGTTATAAATCAATCTTTTGGGCTGAAAATAATTCTTTTTATGGTAAATTTAATAATTCTAGCTAAAGACAGTGCAACTATTTTTTGAATTATTAAAAAAAAACACTAATGCTATTCATTTCTCAAAATCGAAATGTCAATGGATTCATTGGTACCAGGGTCAGGGTTTTTATTGAAGAGTGTATTTAATTTTTTTTTAATTGCAATATTAAATGGAATTACACGCTCTTTTTTTTACACAAAAAAAAACAGATTTATTTTTTAAACAAATGTAATTTAACCTTTAACCAAATAGTTTTATTTTTAACCAAAAAGATGAATTATTTACTAACATAATCAATAGTTAATTGCAATACTTGGATTTTTGAGAAAAAAAATGGATTTTTAAACAGAACAAGAAAAAAGAAAATTGTTTAAAAATCCATTTTTTTGCTTAAAAATCCAAGTATTGCAATTAACCATTGATTATTTTAGTAACTAATTCATCTTTTTAGCTGAAAATAAAACTATTTGGTTAAAGGTTAAATTAAATTTGTTTAAAAAATAAATCCGGTTTTTTTGTGTGAGAATAATTTTTTTAACTGAAAATTTAACTATTTCATTTTTGGTTGAAAAGTAATATTTTTTTAGTTTAAAATTCAGCTATTTGTTTGAAAATTAACCATTTTTAGTTGAAAATTTAACTCTTTGATTGAGAATTAATTAATTTTTTTTGTAAAAGCGTCTTTTTGGTAGAAAATTAATCCTTTTGGTTGAAGATTCAACTATTTATTTGAAAATTCATATATCTTTTTGAAAGGCGAAATTTCTACTTGAAAAATTAGGAATTTTAACACGTTGATTAATTATGTTTTTAGCATTATTTAATTATTTATTTAATTTATTGTGCTAGAATATTTAAGAATATCTTGCAATATTAATTAAATTCCTATAAAATAAAAAGGGGATACCTGGAAAAAACTTGGAATTGTCGGGGAATTTTTTGCAGGATTTGAGTAGACACCCTGGGTACAATTTTTATGATATTTAAAGGATTTGATAGGCTTTCAAAGATTTTAAACTATTTTACCAGATTTCAGGGATTTGAAGGGATTAAAAGGATTTTTTAGAAGATAATAAGGTTTTAAATATTTTTTTAAATAATTAAATGCGGCGTCAATATATCTGGAAAACCTGGAATTGTCAGGGAATTTTTTTTTGAGAAATATAATTCAGAATTTCTCACAATCTGAAAATTGCCTCTTCCAAATTTTGGATGAAGAAAGTACTTCAAGTAGATTTTGGAGTAGATTGTTCGATGAGAATTTATCTTTCTTAAGTTACAAATTTATTTACTTGGATAAAAGTTAAACTATATTGTTAAAAATTATTCTTTAATTGGAAATTCATCTCTGTTTGAAAATGTAACTATTTTGTTGAAAATAAATTTTTTTTAACTAAAAATTTAACTATTCCCGTAGAAAACTGAGCTGTTTTTGTGAAAATCTGTTGTTGTTTTTTAAGATTTATATTAAATATTATATAATAGTTCAACTATTTTGTTGAAAAATGATATTTTTTTATTTGAAAATTAAACAAGTTATTTAAAAAAATTTGGTGTTTTGTGAAAAAGTCACCTTTTTGTCGAAAATTAATCTTTATGGTTGAAAATTCATTAATCTGGTTGATAATTGATCTTTTCTTGTTCAAAATTCAATCATTTGGATACCAAATTTTCATTTTTAATTGAAAATTCAACTATTCCGTTGAAATTATTTGACATGGTCCGAGAAATGACAAAGAATTTATTTTTAAAACATTTGTTAGAAAAAAACAAAATTTGTCCAACTTTGATTTCAACCGTTTCCTAAAGAATTAGTTCAATTTTTATATTTTTCAATTATGATATAATTCAGTTCAGAATGCACAATTGGAAGTTAAAAATTTTTTTTAATTTTTATTTTTAGATTTTAATTTTGAAGCGTAAATTTTAATTAGACGAATTTTAAAATGAAGCTTTCAAGACTTAAACAATAAAAAATTCGAAAAAAATATTTTATTTGACCAACTGTGAATATAAATTAGTTCATGATTTTTAAATTTGAACTGTATTTTCAGGAATCAAAAGTGAATAATAATTGCTTTTACAGAAGTGTCTACATGTACCAAAAACCACGGCTTTTCGTAGCGAAATTAAAAAAAAATTAAAAATATATCTTTAACATTCTCAGAAAAATTGAAAATGATTTTTTATTCTGATAAATTAATTTCAAGGACATATTTAAAAACATATAGAAAGATTAAAACAAATTTTTAAAAAATTAGGAAAAAATTAATAATTTAAAAAGATCTTTCGAAGTTCTGAAAAACTTTCAACAATAATTTAAAATATGAAAAAATGTAAAATAACATGCGGATTTTTCAAGATTTCGAAATAAAATTTTGAAGCAATTTAAGGATTTTTTAAATATTTAAAATTAAAATAATTTAACTTTTAATTTACGAGAAATTAAGAATTCCACTTTAGGTGCTTTAATTTGCAGCTCAGTTGTTCTTACTTTAAATGGAAAAATGTTTGGCCTTAGAGTTCGAATTTTTTTAATTCATTGACAATAAAAAAATTCTACGAACCGAGAAAAGACCAGGAATTTTTTGCTTTGATTACAACGGTCATCCTGTTAAAGGATTTCAGCGGATTTAAAAGTGTTTAGGGTATTTTCTAAGATTCGAAAGGATTAAACTATTCTTGGTATAGAATTAAAAGCCTTTTAGTTAAAATATCAATTTTCGTAGAGAATTCATCCTTTTTTGTTAGAAATTCAACAACTTAATTGACAACGGAACTAGTTCTTGAAAATTCATTTATTTGGTTGATGATTCATAATTTTAGTTGATAAACCTTTTAATTATTTTGTTGAAAATTATATTTTCTGGTTGAAAAATAATGTATTGTTTTAACTGAAAATTTAAATCGTACATGTTTGATTCAAAGTTTATCTTCTTGAGTTGAAAATTCGAATTTGTGAGAGAATATCATGTACTTTTGTAAAAATTCGTCTATTTTGGCAAAAAATTCAGCTTTTGGTTAAATATTAGTTTCTTTTTTGGTTGAAAATTGAAGTATTTTATTTTTTATAGTAAATTTATCTTTTTAGTTGAAAATTCATGCACTTGGTTAAAAATTATTCTGTTGTTGTTGAAGATTTATCATTTTAGTTGAAAATTCGCATTAACTATTCCATTTCTTGTGAAAAAATTAACATTCTTCGATAGCAATGTAATCTTTTTCGTTAAAAAATATTCTGCTTTTTAGAAAATTTAGCTATTCAAATTTTTTTTCTTCAGAATTTGTTTGATGTAAATCATCTTTTGGGTTAAAAATTTAATTATTTGGTTGAAAATTCATCACTATGATTAACAATTAATTTCTTTAGCTGAAAATTCGTTTCTTTTTAGTTAAAAAATAATTAATTTGGCTGAAAACTTTTTATTTTTCCTTTCAAATTTACTTTTCTAACTGAAAATGCAACTAATTTGGTTTGTACATTTATTTTTTTAGTTGCAAATTTATATATTTGATTGAATCTGTCTTTTTTGGTAGAAAATTAATTTTTGGGTTTAAAATTGAATTATTTTCTTAAGAATTAATTTCTTCACTTGAAAAAACTATCTAGTTACAAAATTTCTTATGTAGAAAATTCATCTTTTTGGTTGAAAATTTCACTATTTAGACAAAAATTCATATTTTTCGTTGAAAATTCAATTTCAAAATTAATTTCATTTGAAAGCTCGTTTTTTTCGTATAATTAAAATTTGCTTTTCTAACTTCAAATTGAACTATTCTAGTTTTGGTTTGTAAATTTATCTTTTTCAGTTGAAAATTTATATATTTTATTGAAACGGTGTCTTCTTTTGGTAGAAAATTAATCGTTTGGGATTAAATTGAATTATTTTGCTAAGAAATACTTTTTTTTTTGAAAATTTTTGTTTTAATTGAAAAATTAATTCTTTATTTTTGGCTATTTTGTTAAAAATTCGTTCTTTTTCTGTTTTCGCCAAAATTGCTTTTTCATAATAAAAATTCTGACACGTATTTTAAAACAAAAATGTCATCACATTACTATTTTTTCAAACAAAGTCTTCTTATGAAAAAACTAACATGGAAATCAACTAAGGCGGGCATTTTCTGTAATTGACACCATGCCCCACAGTGACACCATACCCCAATCTCCCATAAATAGCGCACTTTTTTGAAAATATTATATATGTAAATCAATGTTTTATAATAAATCATCATTGTAGAATTAATGAAATTAATTTTCAAATTGCAAAATAGTCTTAGAATTTAGAATTTATTGAGACAATTCTGTTTCTATATTAGCCTAATATCACCTGACCTAATTTGAAGCATTTTTTCAATAATTCTGAGAAATTTCTTAACATTAGACAGTGAATTAGTTGATAAAATATCCTTCCAAAACTTGTAAATAAATAAACTATTAAATAAATAAAAAATAAACAAATAAAGTAAATTAATTCATTAATTTCACTTTTTACAAATACTCATTTTTTACAAGTTTTTACAACTCATAATCTTTTTTTTCCTGTATAATTATTATCTATTGAAAAAAATTGATTTTTTTATTTAATCATTTAAAATAAACGCGCGATCAACATGCGATCAGACTGCTGGTGTGACGCATGCGCAGTGTGGTTGGAGACCCGTATTGGGAGCTTTCATTGGTTGAAAAAGTGGAGTGCAAGAGATGATTTTAATTTGAGGTTAGAAAATGTTCATTTCAATTGAAAAATCTGC
>JAWWLR010000128.1:1439412-1457110 GCA_035041075.1 Acraspis erinacei
TTAAGTATTCCAGTTAAATATTCATCATTTTAGTTAAAAATTCATCTTTCAGGTTAGAAATAAATTTACTTTTTTTTAAAATCAACTCTTTTGTTGAAAATTAATTTTTTTATTGAAGATTCATTATTTTAATTAAAAATTCATTTCTTTGGTTGAAAGGTGAATTTTTGTATTGAAAACTGGTTTTTTCTTTGGATGAAAAGGCTTCTTTTTTGACCGAAAATTGAACTATTTTTCTGAAAATCCGATGTTTTTTGGTTAAGAATTTTTTTAACGGAAAATTCAACTATTTTATTTTTAGTTGCAATTTTATCTTTTCTGGGTGAAAATACAATTTTTTGTAGAAAATTGATCTTATTGGTTGTAAATTCATCTTTTTTTGTGTGTATAAGATTCAAGTATTCTAGTTAATGATTCATCATTTTAGTTTAAAATTTATGAGTTTGGTTGAAAGTTAATTTTTTCAACTTAAAATTTGACCGATGGAAATTTGCGTATTTTGTTTTGAAAAAAATCGACTTTTTGGGTAAAAAATGATTTTTTTTTTAAATTCAAGTATTCCATTTAAATATTCATAATTTTCGTTGAAAATTCATCTTTCAGGTTAGAAATTTATTTTTTTGATTTAAAAAATGAACTATTTTATTGCAAATTTGTTTATTTTTTGGTTAAAAATAATTTTTTCTTAAACTGTGAATGAAAATATTCTAATTGAATATTCCATAATTTTAGTTAATAATTAATTCTTTTGGTTGAGCATTCATTTATTTTCTGAAAACTTAATTATTTAAGTTTTGGTCTTAAAATTTTTTTTATCGTACAAATTACTTTATTGTTGTTGAAAGTTGAACTGTTTCAGTTGAAGATTCATTGTTTTAGTTGAAAACTCATTTTTTGTTTAAAACTAAACTATACTTAACAAACTCTTTTGTTAAAAATAATTTTGTTTGTTTGAAGAGTCATCATTTTAATTGAAAATTTATGACCTTTTGAAAGTGTAACTACTTTGTTGAAAATAATTTTTTTAACTAAAAATTCAACTGCTTTAGTAGAAAATTGAACTAATATGCTAAAAATACTTTTTAAAATTAAAAATTAGATTTTCTTAGTCAAATTCAACTGAAATTTAATTTCTTCAAATTAAAATTTAATTGTCAAATTTTTAGTTGGAAATTGATCTTTTTTTAGTTCAAAATTCAACAATTTAGCCGCTAATTTTTTTTTTAATTGAAAATTCAAATATTTCATTGAATATTCACATATTAGAAAAAAAGAATCAATTTATTTTTTTTTCTTTCAAAGTTAATTTTCTTGTTTAAAAATTAATCTTTATGCTCGCAAATTCAGTTATTCTAATTAAAGATTTATCATTTTAGTTAAAAATTCACCTTTGTGGTTTAAAATTCAACTATTTCAGTTAAATATTCACAATTTTATTTGAAAATTCGTCACTTTGTTTGAAAATTTAACTATTTTTTTGAAAGTTATTCTTTTTTATTTAAGATTTCATAGTTATGGTTGAAACTTCATCCTTTTGGTTAAACATTAATTTATTAACTTTAAATTTAATTCTTTAAGTTTTCATTGGCAATTTATCTTTTTTTAATAAAAAATAATTTTTTTGTTTGAAAATTCAACTATACTTCAGTTAAAAATTTATTTGTTTAGTTTTAAACTCTTATGTTTGGTTTTAAATTATTTTTTAAACGAAAAATGTTTCTATTCCATTATCAGTAAAACTATTAGTATTGTGTAAGTTGAAAATTCAACTATTTGGTTGAAAGTGAGTCTTCTTTAATTAAAAATCCAACTATTTCGTTCAAAAATTCATGTATTATGCGGAAAAGTTTTACTTTTTGGTATACATATAATCTTTTCATTTTAAAATTAATCTTTTTTATTAAAAATTCAGCAGCTGTTTGGTAAGAAATTCAATTAAACTATTTTGTCGAAATTTTCATTTTCCTTGACCATTAACATTCAAATGTCAGCATCGTAAACAATACATGTTCCAGATACAAATTCAATATTTTCACATTTATTCATTTATTTTAAACAAAACAGTTACTTTTCTACCGTAAAAGATGGGCTTTGAACAAAAAACTTAATTTTTCAAATAAAATTGTTAAGTTTTCAATAAAAAATCTAATAGTTGATATTGCAACTAATAAATATGATATTTCATTATTTTTTAATGAATTTTAAATCCAAAAAGACGAATTTTCAACAAATAAAGATCTTTTTTGGCATGAAAAAAAAGTTTACGAAATAGAAAGATGAAATTTCTACTAAAACAAGATAATTTTTAAATCAAAGACAAATTTAATAGAAATTGATTTTTCATTAAAAATTTTATTTTGACTTCAAAATATGAGTTTTTATAAAAAAAAATGTCTACAAATATACTTAAATTTTCCAGACAAAAATACGAATTTTTAACAAATTAGTTGAATTTTGAACCACAAAGGATGAATTTTTAACAAAATTGTGAAAGTTACAATAAAAAAAGTTTCGTTTTTATCCACGATGGATTAAGTTTTGTTAAAAAAAATGATTTTTCAAATCTAACCGGCAAATTATTGAGAACAAAATTTGAATTTTAAGCCAAAAAAGATTTTAGTTGACTTCTCAACACCAAAATGTAAATTCCCTATGAAATAGTCGAATTTTCAACCAAAAAGTTGCATTTTTATCCAAGAAAGATGCAATTTCTACTAAAATAGATAAATGTTTGAATTAAAAAAATATTGAGTAACTTTTTTACGAAAATATTTGAATTTTTAACAAAAGAATTTGGTTTCGATTACTTTTTAACTAAAATATGGAATTTTGAAACAAATATTAGAATTGATAACTAAAAGGATAATCAGCAGGAGGAATCAACTGTAAAAAACCGATGCATAAAGAAAGCAGAGACAATTTTAAGATTTATATTACTTAAATTTGTAATTCGATTTTTTATCATTGTTGATTTTTGCTTACACAATTCAATTAAACAGTATTATCTTTTGAAATTAATGACCAATTATTTAAATTTATAGCATGAATTAAATATGAAGCATTGGCCAATTTATTATCCGCAAACAAAAAATAACTACCGGATAAAATGAAAAAGCATACTAATAATAATAAAATAGGATTTTATTGGAAAACACAAAAAATTTGATAAAATCCTCTTATTAAGGAAATTATTACTCCAAACTCAAGCCTATAATAACTTTTTTATTCTCTCACCAGTATTATTAAGTTATTATTGGAATTTAACTTATAAAATCGTGAATTCGATTGATCCGCAGTTTGGGAAATAGCAACCGGCCGTTGCGTCAAAGTCGTTCCATGTGGCGGAGTTATAAGAAGTGTTGCGTGGTGTCCGAATCAAGCGATATCATTAATAGCAGTCGCAGCTGAAAGAAAAGTACTTTTAATCAATCCTGGAGTGGGAGATCATGTTATCACGAAAAAGACTGACCAGCTGCTGGAGATCATTCCCGACAGTGATATTATAGGTAAGCAATTTATCTCATTTAAATTGAGCAAATAATTGAGGAAAATATTGTTTAAAAAAAATTGGCTGTCCGTCATGGAAAAGCTGGAAATCGGCAAATTTTTATTGACCATAAAGTCAGTAATTCCGAGAAAAAAAATGGTGAAAGTCAGGGAATTTCTGTAAGGAATACTTTAAGTAGTTTTCAAAAATAATCAGAACTTTTAGTCAATAAATTTATAATAGATTTCAATATATTTTGATTGGATTTCAAAGAATTTAGAAAAATTTATGGTACTTTTAAAAGTGCCCAGGAATTTTTAAGAGACTTAAAATCGTTTAAAAAAATTCTAGCGGTTTGAAAATATTTCACCGGATTTCAAATCCTGTGAAATATTTTCATATCCTTTGAAAGCTTGTAAGAGCTCTTGAGGGACCTCTTGGAATTTTTCAAAAATACTCCCAAGATTTTTTAAATCCTGGAGTTCCTTCGAATTATTTAAATATATTAAAAATTCCTTGGAATCTTTTCATAAACCTAAAATCTTTTGAAAGCTTTCAAGGGCTCTTGAAAATTCTTCGGAACTTTAAAAACTCCCTACATTTTTTTAAATCTTTTGGAATCTTCTGAAACCCTAAAATATGAAAATGCCTCAAATTCTTTAAAATCCTTTGGAACACCTTTAAAATATTCATGTTAATTAAAAATTCCTTACAAACATTAAAAGTCCCCTAAAATATTTCTAATATTTAGAAATCTTTCCAAATCCTTTGAAACTTTTAAGAGCTCTTAAAAATTCCTTGGATTTCTTTTTAAATACTGTAAAATTTTGAAATCCTGGAGTCCCTTCAAATTATTGAAATATGATTAAAAAGTTTTGAATTTTTTAAATTGTTTAAAATATTTCAAATCCAGTGAAATATTTGGAAATCCCGAGAATCTTTTGAAACTTTTTAAAGATTCAAGGGATTTAAAAAAATGTACAGGAATAGAAATATTTTTGGATTTTAAAAGATTTCAATGAATTTTTAACATATTTCAATCATTTGAAGGGATTCGAAAGGATTCTAACTTTTTCAGGAGATTTTTTTAAATCACAAGAAGTTTTAAAAATCTCTTAAAAGGTTCCAAAGGATTTTTAAAGATTTTACAGGATTACAAATATTTTAATCGTTTTTTAAATGATTCCAAGGAATTTTTAATATATTTCAATAATTTAAAGGAAACTCAATGATTGTAAAAATCTTAGTGTACTTTTTTTTTTATTTTAAGAAATTTTTAAGAGCTCTTAAAAGGTTTCAAAGGATTTTACAGGATTACAAATATTTTAAAGTTTTTGAAAAGATTCCAAGGAATTTTTTTATATATTTCAGTAATTTGAAGGGACTCTAGGATTTTGAAAATCTTAGTGTACTTTTTTTTTAATTCTAAGGAATTTTCAAGAGCTATTTAAAAAGGTTTCAAAGGATTTAAAATGATTCAAGGTATTTTAAAAAATTGACAGAAATTTATGAATTTTTAATAGATTTGAATAATTTCAAGGGATTACGAAGAATTTTACAAATTCCAGTGTATTTTTTTTTTAATTTCAAGAAATTTTCAAGAACTTTAAAAAGTTTCAAGGAATTTTAAAAGATTCAAGGGATTTTAAAAGAGTTTGCAGGATTAAAAATATTTTTGGGTTTTAAAAGATTTTCACGCATTTTTAAAAGATTTCAACGCATTTTTAAAAGATTGAAAAGTTTTCGGGACATTTTGAAAGTTTCCCAGGAGTTGTTTTTAATATATTTCAATAATTTAAAGGTATTCCAAAACATTTTAAAGATTTAAGGGTATTTTTTTGATTAAATTAAATTTTTCAGAACTTAAAACAGGTTTAAAATTATTACAGGATAAAAGGATTTGACATTTTTTGGTGCATTTAAAAAGATTTCAAGGTAATTTCAAGAGTTTAAAAAAATTTCTAGGTATTTCCAAGGATTTTAATTAGTTTAAGGGATTTGAAATCATTTTCATGGGATTGTAAATAATTTCTTAGAATCTTGGGAGATATGGATCGATTTTAAATATTTATTATTAATATTAATTTTATTTTAATAATTTTAATTTTTATTAATTTTAATATTTTAATTATTTTAATTCCAAATAATGAAATCACTAGAAGGCATGGATTTCTTGGAGTTTCAAAGATTTAAAGAGATTTTAAAATATGTTTGGAATTCATTTGAAATTAAGCCGGAATTCTTATTAATTTATCCTGAATTATTTTTAATTGACTTGAATTCTTCTAAATTCACTCAATTCTTATCAATTAAGTGGATTTTAATTTCGGTTTCTAAACTTATTAAATTCAATGAATTTTTTCAAATTTTTTAATTGCTCTCAATTCGTCCGATTTTTTTCAACTCACCTTTAATTTGGATTCATTTCATCGAATTCTTCTCATTTCTCTCCAATTCCTCTAAATTCAGTCCAGTTCTTCTGAAATCAATCGATTTTTTTTCAACACATTTTAATTTTTTTAGTTATATCAAAGTCTAATGAATCGATTTTTTTATTCTTTTAAATTAAAAAGAACATTAGTCACTTGTGATCACTTTTTTGGATTCGAAATTAGTCGAAATTAGCCCTGAGAACAATAAATAAAAAATATATGCTTTATATTGGGAATGGTTAAACTGCGATGCGCCAACTGGTGGCAAAAATCAGAACTAGAAAGAGTAGGTACGTATTCGAATATGAATTTTAATTTGTGTATAAAATTGTTTTTACGATTTTTTTGTGTGCAATTTTAAGTATTTATTACGAAGTTAAAATAAGTTTTTCATTGAAAACAGAGTGTTTCGTAGGGAATTTACATCTTAGCATTGAAAAAACAGATTTTTTGACGGAAATGTTTTTCTAAAAAAAAAAAACAACTAGTGTGCTATTTGTTGTGATTTTTAACAGATTATAAACTTAACTGAACTTATTTCCAAGCATAAATGAAGACAAAGTAAGTTTTTATTAATTTATACATAAATTATTTACGGTCTAAACAATATGACCTGAAAGTTAGGTTCGTATTCGTATTTCAATTTGAATCGTCTATTATTAATATTCTTTGCTTATAACGAATTGAAACTTACATGCCATAGTAAAATAATTATTATTTTATATAAAAATATTTTTTACGAAAATGTGAGTTTTCTCTGTATAAAATGGAAATTCGATCTAAAACGCTTTAAATTTGATAAAGTATTATTTTTAGTATTCAATAATAGTTTTAAATTATATAAAACAATCATAAAAAGACTTTTATGCACAAATTTAAATGCATCTTTAAAATTCTACCTACTTTTTCTAGTTTCCGTTTTCGACACCAGATGGCGAAATGGTCGACCACCATTTAGAATTTTCGTCTTTAAATAATAATGGCCAGGGTAAATTAAAAATTAGTCCGGGAAAAGTCAACAAATGGTGAAAATGAAGTTGCGCGGCCACTCTGATAAAGTAAAAAAAAATAATACAAAATTGCGTTCATGTTGCACACTTTTTGTTGTTGTTGTATTTGACAGTCACTGAGAGGATTCAAACAACAGTTCAGTGGGAACAAGCGGAAGGTGATCTCTATAAAAATGGCATCAGGGTAGTTTTGAACCATTTCAAAATTGTGAAGCAAGTAACCTGGCACGGAAAGGGGGATTATTTTGCCACTGTTATGCCAGATGGACAGAATCGATCTGTGCTAATCAATCAATTATCGAAGAGAAGATCGCAGCTTCCTTTCAGGAGACCTAAGGGTCTCATTCAGTGCGTTCTTTTCCATCCGATCAGACCATTTTTGTTTGTTGCTGTAAGTATTATTTTTTTTTAACATTTATTTCTTTATTGTCCCTACCCGGAAAACCCGGAATTGTCGGGTAATTTTTATATGCCTGAAAATTACAGTGCATTTTTTACGAGAGCGTGCTTAATTTATTTATTTTTTTATTTTAATATAAAACCAAATAATAATGATTCTTCATTTGTACAAGTAGCATTATGTTACTGTATTTCACTGTTTTGATGAATATACGTTTTTTTTTAAGTAATTATTTAACTGAAAATTTAACTATGCCAGTTCTTATTCCATAATTTCAGTTTAAAAAATCATCTACATTGTTGAATTTTAGTTTTTTAAATTGAAAATGTAACTATTAAATTTTTGGTTAAAAAAATTATATTTTTAGTTATAGATTCATCATTTTTTTTGTTTAGTTGAAAATTCGACCTTTTTAGTTTAAAATTCTTTGTCGTTTAAAATTCAACTATTAAAGTTGAAAATTCATCATTTTACTTAAAAAATTATCTAACTGGTTCAAAATTAATTTTTTGAACTTATAATATAACTTCTATTTTTTAACAATTTATCTTTCTTAGATGCCAACTCAAATATTCTGTTGAAAATTCATCTTTTGCTGTAGAAATTAATCTTCTTGGTTGAAAATTCAACTATTTAGATAAAGATTCATCATTTGAGTTGAAAATGCATAGCTTTCTATTTTTGAAAATAATATTTTTTGTTTGAAAATTTTTTGAAAACTGAAATTATAACTTTTCCAGTTGCATATGCCATCATTGTAGCTGAAAATTCATCAGTTTGACCATTTTCTGTAACAATTGATCTTCTTTTTTAATTAAAAACTCATATATTTTATTAAAAATTCATCTTTTGTGGTAGAAAATAAGCTTCTGGGTCGAAAATTCATCTTTTTTATTTAAAATTCAATTTTTAAATTTAAAATTTAAGTATTCTAGTTCAAGATTCATCATTTAACTGAAAATCCATCGCCTTAGTTCAATATTAATTGTTTTATCTGCAAATTTAACTTTAATTTTTTGTTGAAAATTGATCATTTTTAGTTGAAAATTCGTCTTTATTGGTAGAAATCAATCTTTTTGGTTTAAAATTCATTTTTTCGGTTGAAAATGCAACTATGACAGTCTAAAAAAAATGATTTTGTTCAAAAACTCATAATTTTTGTTTAAACTTAAACTATTCTAGTTGAAGATTCATAATTTTTAGATGAAAATTCATTTCTTTGGTTAAACAATCATTTTTTTTATCTACAAATTTAACTTTTTTTATTGCAATTTATCATTTTCAGTTGAAAATTCATTTATTTTGTGAAAAGTTCGTTTTTATTAGTAGAAATAATTTTTTTTTGCTGGAAATTCAACTATAGGAATCAGATATTCCATCATTTTACCTGAAAATTCAACAGTTTAGTTTGAAATTAATTTTTTATTTAAATTTTACTATTCAATTTTTGGTTGACAATTTATCTTTTTTATTAAAATATTAAAAGTGTATCATGTATTTCGTTGAAAATTCATATTTTTTTGGTAGAAATTAACCATCTGGGTTGAAAATTCATCTCGTTTTTTAAACTAAATTATTCTAGTTGAAGATTCATGATTTTAACTGAAAATTCATCTCTTTGGTTGAATGCGAATTTTTTGTCTGTAAATATATTTTTTTACAATTTATCATTTTCAGTTGAAAATCCATCAGTTTGGTTTAAAATTAATTGTTTTAACTTGAAATTTTACTATTCAATTTTTGGTTGACAATTTATTCTTTTTATATAAAAATTGTCTACTTTGTTGAAAATTCCTATTTTTTCAGAATAATTTATATTTTTGGTTCAAAATTGAATTATTTCAGTTAAAAGTTCATTATTTTAGTTGAAAATTCATCTTTTTTTCGTCTAAAATTCAACTATTCCAGTTGAATATTAATCATTTTTGTTGAATATCCATCACTTTGGTTGAAAATTAATTTTTTTAATTCAAAATTTTAAATATTCCATTATGGTTGACAATTGATCTTTTTTATAACAAAATTCAATTATTTGGTTAAAATTTCACCATTTTGGTTGAAAATAGAAGTACTTGTGATTTGAAGTTAAACGCTTTTGTTAAAAAAATTTTTTTGTTTAAAATTGATCTATTTTAGTGAAAGATTAATCATTTTAATTGAAAATTCATCACTTTGATTAAAAATTGTATTCTTTTATTTCTTTAGTTGAATAAGAATTTTTTATCTGTAAATATTTATGTTTTTGGTTGACAATTTATTCTTTTTATATCAAAATTGATCTTCTTTGTTGAAAATTCATATTTTTTATGAAAAATTCATAATTTTGGTTCAAAATTGAATTATTTCAGTTAAGGATTATTATTTTAGTTGCAAATTCATCTTTTTTTGTCTAAAATTCAACTATTGCAGTTTAATATTTATCATTTTTGTTGAATATCCATCACTTTGGTTGAAAATTAATTTTTTTAATTCAAAATTTAAATTATTCCATTATGGTTGAAAATAAAAGTACTTGTGATTTGAAGTTAAATGCTTTTGTTAACAATTTATTTTTTGGTTTGAAATTGATCTGTTTTAGTTAAAGATTAATAATTTTTATTGAAAATTCATTACTTTGATTAAAAACTGTATTTTTTTTTACGAAAATTAATTTTTTTAACAGAACATTTAACTACTCTATTTTTGGTTGAAAACTGATCTTTTGTAGTTCAAAATTCAACTATTTCGTTGAAAAATGGTCTTTTTTAGTTGGAAATTCATTTATTTTGTTGGGATATCATGTATTATGTTGGAAAATCGTATTTTTTTGGTATTAAGTTCTTTTTTTTTGAAAATTCAACTATTTGGTTAAAAATAATTTAAAAAATAATAATAACTTAGTAGTAACCATATTGATTTTACCAAAATATGCAGTGAATCTTAATTATAAGAAGATAAAATAAAAATTTGAATTATTATTTAAATTCACGGACACGAAATGATTATGTTTGTAGTATTATTGAAATAATCGATGGTGCTATTACGAATATTTAAAAAAAATTTGAAATATTTGAATGGCTCTATACTATTGAAAAATGTATAGCTGGAAAGAAACTTAGAATTGTCGCGGAATTTTTTTCCAGGACTTTTACATTTCAAAAACTGGAATATTTTTTAACAATTCTTTATTTGAAGCTTTTTATCATTCCGATCCCGTAAATCTGAAATTATTTTAATTTAATGATACTACTTTTAAAATTTAAAATTGGGCTATTTTTTAAATTGCAGACCCAGCGAAATGTGAGAGTTTACGATCTTGTAAAGCAGGAAATGGTGAAGAAATTGCTCTCCAACTCGCAATGGATTTCCTCAATGGCTATGCATCCAGGTAAGATTTATTTATTTTTTTTTTTTTATCAACCAAATGCTTGAATTAATATGAGTATTTTAATAAATTCATTCTGATTATTATTCTCTGATGCCTATTGTCAATTACGATTTTTTTTCTCCCTTATTTTCTAGGAGGCGACAACGTTTTGGTGGGAACTTATGATCGCAAGGTTGTTTGGTTTGATTTGGATTTGAGTACGAAACCGTATCAAACATTAAGATTGCATGGCACTGGAATTCGGAGCGTTGCCTTCCACAAACGATATCCTCTATTCGCTTCGGGAGCAGACGACAAAGGACTTATCGTCTGTCACGGAATGGTTTACAAGTAGGTTTTTTTTTCTTAAATTTCTTTAATTGAAGCCTCCGCCGTAATAACGTTCTGTCAACACATTTTCCGTATACATGAAGTTCTATGTTTATGATAAAAAATTTAAAGGAAATTTAAAATTATTAAAAAATTATTTAATATTTAATTTAAAGAAAAAACTTAATTGAATTCAGGAAATTTGAAATGTGCTTTAAAAAAATGCAAGGAATTTAAAATAGGGTGTCTACCCTACCTGGAAAACCTGGAATTGGCAGGGAATTTGTATATACCTGGAAAAAAACTGGAAATGGTAGGGAATTTTTTCAAGAGCGTAGTTAATTTTGTTTTAATTTGCAATATTAAATAGAATAACACGCTCTTTTGTTTGAAAGCAATTTTTTTGACTGAAAATTCAAGTCTTTGGTTGAAAATTTATTCTTTTTGGTTGAATTCCATTATTTTTGTATTAAAAATTAAGTCTTCTTTGGTTGAGATATTAACTAATATATTTTTAATTCAGAATTCATCTCTTTTGACTAAAGATTTACTTACTTGATTGACATTTACTCATTTGTTAAAAATTAATTTCTTGTTGTTAAAGATTCATCATTTTAATTAAAAATTAATCTCCTTGGTTGAAAAATGAGCTGTTTTGTTGAAAATTTGTTTCGTTGTTTTTTTTGTTATTGAAAATTAATTTTCCTACTGAAAATAAAAACTATTTAATATTTAGTTGAAAAATTATTTTTGGTCGAAAATTTTGACCTTTTCGTATAAATAGGCCTCAAAATAATTATTTTTATTGGAAATTTAATGATTCTAGTTAAAGATTCATAATTTTAGTTGAAAATGCATGTTTTTGGGTGCAAATTAAACTATTTCAGTTGTCGATTCATCATTTTAGTTTCTAAACAATAAAATTCCTGAATTGGAAAATTCCCGAATATTAAAATTCACGAATTGGAATATTTCCGAAAAATAAAATTCCTGAATTGTAAAATTCCTGAATAATAAAATTCCTGAATTGGAAAATTTCCAAACAATAAAATTCCTGAATTGTAAAGTTCCCGAATAATAAAATTCCTGAATTGGAAAATTTCCAAATAATAAAATTCCTGAATCGGAAAATTTTTGAATAATAAAATTCCTGAATTGTAAAGTTCCCGAATAATAAAATTCGCGAATAATAAAATTCCTGAATTGGAAAATTTGCAAGCAATAAAATTCCTGAAGTGGAAAATTCCTGAATAATAAAATTCACGAATTGTAAAATTTCCTAACAATAAAATTCCTGAATTGGATAATTCCCGAATATTAAAATTTGTAAATAATATAATTCCTGAATTAGAAAATTCCTGAATATTAAAATTCACGAATTGGAAAATTTTCAAACAATAAAATTCCTAAATTGGAAAATTCCCGAATATTAAAATTCACGAATTGGAATATTTCCTAACAGTAAAATTCCGGAATTGGATATTTCCCGAATATTAAAATTTACGAATTGGAAAGTTTCTGAATAATAAAATTCCTGAATTGGAAAATTCCTGAATAATAAAATTCACGAATTGCAAAATTTCCAAATAATAAAATTCCTGAATTGAAAAGTTTCCGAATAATAAAATTCCTGAATTGGAAAATTTCCGAATAATAAAATCCTTGAATTGGAAAATTTCCAAACAATAAAATTCCTGAATTGTAAAGTTCCCGAATATTAAAATGAAATAATTGGAAAATTTCCCAGCAATAAAATTGCTGAATTGGATAATTCCCGAATATTAAAATTTACTAATTGGAAAATTCTGAATAATAAAATCCCTGAATTTGAAAATTCCCGAAAAATAAAATTCCTGAATTGGAGATTTTCCTAATATTAAAATTTATTAATTGGAAAATTTCTAAATAATAAAATTCCTGAATATTAAAATTCACTAATTGGAAAATTTCCTAACAATAAAATTCCTGAATTTGAAAATTCTCGAATATTAAATTTACTAATTGGAAAATTTCCGAATAATAAAATTCTTAATTTGGAAAATTTCCAAGCAATAATATCCATGAATTGGAAAATTTCCGAATAATAAAATTCTCGAATATTAAAATTTACGAATTGGAAAGTTGCCGATTTATAAAATATCCAAATTAGAAACTTCCCGCATTTAAGCAATAAAATTTGTTGTTTATATAATATTATTTTTTGATTGAAAATACAATAATTAAATATTGTTATAAAGAATTTACAGTTTCTAGATTATTGCTGGATATTAAAATAACAATTGAAAAAATATTTCAGACATATATTTTTGCTAATTATGTTTATTTTTAATTCAAACAATAATGTTAGAAATTTTCGATATTCAAAAAAAAATATATTTTTTTTTGGTTAGAAAAATGTTTAATTATTGTATTTTTAATAAATAACGAATATTTATAAAACAATTAATTGTTTGAATTTGGGAATTTTATAATTCGGTAATTTTAAAATTCAGTAATGTTATGCTCCTAATTTGTTCGGAAATTTTATTATGGGAAGACTGAAAAATACCGAAAAATAAAATTCCCGAGACTAAAATTCCCGAATAATAAAATTCCTGGATAATAAAATTCCTCAATTGGAAAATTCCCGAATAACAAAATTCCTGGATAATAAAATTCCTGAATTTTAAATTTCACAAATTGGAAAATTTACAAATAATAGAATTCCTGAATTTGAAAATTCCTGAATAAAAAATTCAAGAATTGGAAAATTTCCGAATTATAAAAAAATACAATATAAAATATTGTTATAAAAAATTTAAAGTTTCTGAATTATTGGTTGAATTAAAAAAATAATAATTTCACCCAGAAATTTTTTTTGCACATGTTGTTATTTAAAATTCAAAAACAAATTTTTGAAACTTTAGGCATTCAAAATAATTTTTTGTAGAAAAATAGTTTATTATTGTATTTTTAATAAATAAATAATGATTATAAAAAACTTTCAATTGTATAAACTTGGGAATTTTGTAATTTGGCAATTTTCTCTTGGGATGTTTATTATTCGAGAATATTATAAACTTTCGGGAATTATCCAATTCCGTAATATTATAAACTGTTCAGTAATTTAATAATTGAGGAATTTTAGTATTCAAGAATTTTCCAATCGGGAAATTTTGCAGTGTCGGGAATTTTATTTTTCGGGATTTATCAGTCCCGTTTTATTCTGAAAAAAGCGTTGACAGATTTGATAACAAAATCATAAAGGTAAGTTACAAAAAAAATAATAATAAAGAAATGCCAACAATAAGACGACCTAAAGTTACTTCATCTGAGAGTTGAGAGCATTTTATATTTCCAACAAACTTCGATAATTCCAATTTATACTATTATTATGTACCTCTCTTTTTCTACAAACTAATTAATAAAATTCTTCTTTCTTTTTTTTTAGCGATTTGATGCAAAATCCACTAATCGTTCCTTTAAAACGGTTAAGTGACCATGAAACCTTCAACGACTTCGGGATCCTGGACGTCATGTTCCATCCAATTCAGCCCTGGGTATTTTCGGCTGGTGCCGATTCGACGATACGAATGTACACTTAAGGCACAAGATTTCAATAATTTTAGGATCTTGCAAAATAATAGGAACGATTCAAGTTCAGTATTGTAAATACTAAATAAAATTCCAGTCTGGGACTTAGGAAGTGTCGTCCGAAGAGTTAAACGCTCTTAAGAAAATATCGTATACCATTTCTTATACTATCTTTATCGGAAAATAAATAAAGAATTACAGGAAGATCAGTAGTAGTTACAATTAGAAAGAAAAAAAGAAGAAAAAACCCGAGTTCAGTTATATTTGGGATTTATTGCAGATTTTTAGAGTGCAGTGTCTCTTTTGAATTACAAGTTGCTTTTCAGTTTCTATAATATCACAAACTACTGAAAGAAAAGTCTCGGGAGGGGGGGGGGGAGGAATGCTTACAAAGAATTGTCTTTTATTTTTCTAATCATCCAATATGAAATTCGACGGCTTGCAACTTTTCAAAATTCCAAATTGGACGAATTTAAAACTCCCTTTGAAATTAAAATCGTATATTCTCTTAAAACTTTGTTAAACTTCGGTCTTGGCAAAAAAAAACTTGATATATAACAAAGTAAAACAAATAACAAGTAATATTACTATCATTTGTAAAAATAACATAGGAACGTGAAATTGATTGAAATCCAGTATGAAAGGAAAACGGAATCTGTATAAAAATAAACGTTTTGCAAATACAAAAATTAAATTAGCCACAAAGGAGTAAAAAAAGGGGCTGAACGCTTCTTTTTTTTTTAAACATTTCATTGTTCCCGTTTTTCTCAACCACAGTTAAAGCAGAATATGAATAATTAAAGAGTAGAGTCGAGAGTGCGATGAAAACAAGTTCTCTACATTACGAATTTTCGAAAACGCGCATGAATATTATTCCCGTTATTTTATTTTCCATAGTATTTATTTTGCCGAAATTCATATGAGCGAAAAACAATTTACTATCATTTTTATTTAACTGAATTGTCAGTTTGAATAATTTTTACTTCTCCGAATTATTAGGGTTTGGCATAAACTGAAAAAGATAACAATTCGGAAAACAGGATGCCCAGCGATACTAGGAACAAAATGCAAGTTTTTTTTTCAGGTTTTCCAGGTCAAGAAATCAAGTTTTCCCAGGTCTGATTTTTTAGCGTCAAAAAATCATTTGTTATTCAGGTAAAAGATTAAACATTTCATTTTTTAAAAGGCCCGCCATCTCAAAGAAAGCAGAATCATTAATAAACAAGTTGTTGTTTTGTTTTTGCGAACATAAGTCGTTCTTGTAAAATCTTTGGGAATATTTTTTATTCTTTATAAAGTATTCGAAATCCTTAAAAAAAATTTAATTTTTGTGGAATTTGTGAAACCTTTTAAAATTTTTGTAAAATCTGTGAAATTTTTTGAAGTATTTGGAATATTAGTGAAATCTTTCCTACGTTTTTTGTATTTATCTGAAATCACTGGAATATTTTAATCTTTTGTGAAATATTTTTCTTCAAAATTCTTGAAATCTTTTAAAATCATTATGAATTCTTTAAAATATTGGTGAAATCCGTTGTATTCGTTTGAAATCATTGAAATATTCGAAACATTTTGAAATTATTTAAAAACTGAAATGTTTTGAAATCTTTGAAATTTTTGTATTCTTTGGACACCTCTGTGAAATTTTAATAAAATCTTTTGAAATGTTCTAAACAACTTTCTAATCTTTAGATCTTTTAGAATCTTTTTAGATTAAAATCTTCGATCTTCTGAAAGTTTTAAAATCTGGGTGAAATGTTTGAAACCTTTATAAAATCTTTTGAAATCATCTAAAAAAATTCGAAATTATTTACAATTTTTTTAATGTTTTGAAATATTTTAAAGTTCGTATACAATCTTTTTGAAATTTTTATGAAATCTTTGAAATATTTGTGAAATCTTTTAGAAATTTGGTAAAATCTATGAAATGTTTAGGAATATTTGTGAAATGTTTACAATTTTTGTAAAATCTTTTGAAATCGTTTAAAATCTTTAAAATGTTTTGAAATCTGGTGTTCTGTACCCATTTTCGAAATTCTTGAATTTGAAATTTTCATGAAATCTTTTATAATTTTGGTCAAATCTCTTAAATATTTGTGAAATGTTTGAAATGTTTGTAAAATATTTTGAAACCTTATAGGAAATTCGAAATTGTTTAAAATCTTTAAAATTGTTTGAAATTTTTAAAATCTTTATGAAATTTTTTTGAAATCTTTGAAAAACTTGTGACATTTTCTGTATTCATATATAGTCATTAAAATATTCGAAATATTTGTAAAATTTTTTAGAATTTTGGTAAAATCTTGACAATATTTGTGAAACGTTTTAAATCTTTGTAAAATATTTTGAAATAGTTAAAAATCTTTTTAAAAGTTTTGAAATCTTGGAAATCTGGCATTCTGTACCCATTTTTGAAATCTTTGAATTCAAAATCTTTATGAAATGTTGATAAAATCTTTGAAATTTTTGTAACATCTTTTGTATTCCTTTGAAATCACCAAATATTTTGAATCTTTGTGAAATGTCAAGAAATCTATCTGAAATCTTTGAAATATTTCTTTAATCTTTTTTTTGTCAAATCTTTTGTGTTCGTTTGAAATCTCATACTTATTGAAAGCATTTGAAATCTTATAAAATCCTTATGAATTCTTTGAAATATTTTGTATTCATTAAAAATAATTTTTAAAAAACATATGTGCAATCTTTGTGATATATTTTGAAATATTTTAAAACCGAGTGTTCAATCCTTCGAACACTGTTTTAAAAGCAAAACAAAAATTAGAATTCAAGATTCTTGCGAAAAATTCAAGGAGATTTCCAAATTTTCAAGGTTTTTCAGGTCGCTGAACATCTTGGAAAAATAAAAATTATGTAAAATGAAAACTCGGAACATTGAATCAAAATTATAGTATACATCGATTCAGTAAAATAAAAAAATATGCAAAATAGTATTTCAGAAGATTAAAAATCACGTAAAACTGTGATTCGATCACACACGATTTTCGGTAAAATAAATATTACGAAAAAAAGAATGTGCGCCTCACTTTCGAAGAAATCACAGTAAAATTCTCAGGCGAGAGTCGGACTGGCATCCGAGCTAACGATCAAATTTTTTGCATG
>JAWWLR010000128.1:1487739-1498718 GCA_035041075.1 Acraspis erinacei
TTATCCAAATTTAGGCGTTATATTCTTGATTTTATTTTCAGCAATTCTTCACATCAAAGGATTTCTATTAGAAAAAACATTTTTTTTAAGTGATTATTTGTTTTTTTTTCTCTTTGTTTTAGAAATGGAGAAGTGTCGCGATAAGTGAGATTGTGGATCAAAATGATTCAACGATTAGCGCAGAAGGCGAGGAACTGAATAAATCACAACAGTCGAACATATCGGCGAAATCTGAAAGAGAGGAAAATCATCATTATGCTGTTGAGTTGGCCGATTGGAAGTCCAAAGTCAGAAAGCAACGTCAGGAATTGTGAGTTAATTATATATTTAAAAAATAAAATTTTTAAAACAAATAAACTTTGAAAGTATTCGGAATAGTGGTCATTTAAATTCAGAACATCAAACTTTGAAAATTATAAGGAATTAGTTTAAAATATTTATTAAAAATTAATTTTACTCGCAGGGTTGCGACTTTACTGAGAACTTTATTGACTGGGGGGAAAAAAGTAAATTTTCATGTTTTCATTATTTTATTAATTTTGTTCATCTTAGGAAAGTGATTTCTTATTTATCTACTAGCTGTTATTTATTATTTAGCTTTTTTTATTTATTTATCTTTATACAGAAACAATCCTTTTGATTTCATAATTTTAACTGAAAATTCATCTCTGGTTGAGAATGTATCTACTTTGTTGAAAATAAATTATTTCATCTAAAAAAATTAAATAGTCTAGTAGAAAATTGAACTATTTGGCTGACAATCCGTTTTTTGGGGGGTTTTTTCAATGAGATTTTTAAAATAAAAACTAATCATTCTATTTTTGGTTGAAAATGTATCTTTTTAGGTTGAAAATTAAACTATTTTGTGGGAAATTAATCTTTTTTATTTAGAAATTAAACTAGTTGTAATGTATCTAATTTGTTGCAAATCAATTTTTTCATCTAAAAATATAACTAGTCTAGAAAATGCATCTTTTTTGGATGAAAATTTAACGATTTGGTTGAAAATTGATATTTTTATTTAGAAATTAAACTAGTTGTGCGAAAATTTACCTACTTTGTAAAAAAAATTCGCATCTTTTGTAGAAAATTAATCTTTATGGTTGAAATTAATTTTAGTGAAATAATTTTAGTGGAAAATTTATCAGTTTGGTTGAAAATTAATTTCTTTCACTGAAAATTTAACTATTTCATTTTTCCTTGAAAATTGGTCTTTTCTAGTTCAAAATTCAATAATTTGGATGAAAAATTGTCTTTTTAATTGAAAGTTCAACTAATTCGTTGAAAATTCACGTATTCTGTTAAAAAAAATTTATTTGGTTAAAAAATGAGCTGTTTGATTGAAAACTTCTTTTTTTATTTGGATTTCTTTTGGTTGACAATTATTTTATTTTCAACTGAAAATCTAACTATAACTATATTAATCTTTTTTAGTTGAAAATTCATATTTTTTGGTAGAAATTGATCTTCTTGGTTGAAAATTATGCTTTTTGTTTAAAAATTCAATTATTATAGTTTAAGATTCATCACTTAAGTTAAAAATTTATTTTTATTATTTAAAATTTAGTTGAAATCTCTTATGTTCGGTTTAAAATTATTTTTTTTTAACTATTTGGTAGATTCGGAATCAGTTAAAAATTTAAGAATTTTCAGATTTTAATGTGAAAAATTAAAGGGTTTCAATTAGAGTAATTAGAGAGGAAGTAAAATTGTTGAATTTTGATAAATAAATAAATAATGATCACCTAAAAAAATCCGATTAAGCTAAACAGATATTAGATGTTCTGAAAAGATTCAAAATCAATGTAAAATGTGAAACTTTTTTCAAACAATTTAAACGATGGCCTAATTTAAAATAAAATATAGATTTTTGCAGATTTTGAGCAAAAAAATTTGAAGCTTTTTAAGAATTTTGAAAGGCTTCAAAAGAATAAAAAATATTTTCTTAAGGTCCCTAGGTAAATTAAATTTTGCTTTTTAAACATTAATTTGAAGAGAAAATTCAAAAATATTTCAAAAAATTTCAAAAATTGTGTAACGTGAATCTGGAAGATTTTAAGGTAATATTTTTTAGGATTTTTTAAAATTTTTAGGAAAAATTCGAGTAATTAGAAACAAAATTGTAGAAGTTCTGGAAAATGTTCAAAATTTGAAAAAAATGTAAAACAATTTCTAGAGTTTTCAGGATTTTTAAATAAAATTTTGAAGCTTTTTAATATGAAAATCCAACAATTTGGAAATTTGATAATTTTAATGAATTTAGATTTTAAGTTCCAAACTTGGAAAATATTTTATATTGCGATATTTAGAATTCGGACGATCCCTATTTTTGAACTACAAGAATTTTTTTTATTCAATTGAAGACACTTTTCAAATTTTTGGATCCTTGAGTTTCCCAATTTCTAAATATTAAATTCAGAAGCTTCTGTATTCGAAAGGACTTACTGTTAAGTTTTTATTTTTAACTTTGTCGGTGTTTTTTATGTATTTTTTTCCTTGACAGAGAGGAAAAGACGGAGTCTTTGCTAGAATGCAAGGAAGAGCTGGAGCACAACAAAATGTTACTCGGAAAATTAAAGCAAGAGGTAAGAAAAATTGTAAATTAAAAAAATCCTGTATTGTAAAAAATATCATTTTTCATGAACTTCTTATAAAATGTATTTTTTCCTAAATAAGTACAGGGTTTCTACACAATTTTGAATTAAACTAAGTTAAAAATTATAAGGTAAATTATTTTAATTGTAGTCTTCTGCAATAAAAAATTGTTGAATTATTATTTATACTTAAAAATTCAACAACGTGAAACAAAATTCTAACCTTCAAAGTTTCAGTTTAGCATTCTGAAATTTTATCTATTCAAGGTTTGAAATTGTTTAGTTTTGAATTTTTGATTTAGGCATTTAAAATGAACGCTCAAATTTCAGTAAAAATGGAAGAATATATATTTTTTTAATTGAAAAATTTCAATTTGCAATGCGTTAAAAATGCATCATTTCAGACTCAAATATTATTATACCATCCACGTCGATGATTTGAACATATCATTTCCATTTTAATAAAAGCGATTAATTATGAATCTTTTAAATTGATATTAGTTAAAAATTCGAAATAGTTTATAAAATTTTGATTGAACGTATACATTTGTCAACCACTGAGAATTTCGAATTGAAAGAAATCTATTATTTTCCACGTTAAATTCGATAAATTGCTTAATTTTTAACAGATTCTAAAACTGAAAATGGAACATTTTTAAACTTAAAGATTTTAGAATCACACATTGTAAGCTGAATGATTTCATAATAAAAAAAATAAAAAATTGTTAGTAACGGTTTAAAAAAGTTGAAATATGCCAGTTGAATATTCCATCATTTTAATTAAAAATTAATTTCTTTGGTTAAATACTAATTTCTTTTTAACTACAAATATAACTATTCAATGTTTTATTTAAAAATGACCTTTTTTAGTTGAAAATTCGTCTTTTTTGTACAAATTAATCTTCTTAGTTGAAAAACTACCTTTTGGAAAATTAATTTTTGTTGAAAATTATATAAATTTTTTTAAAACTGAAAATGTCGCTTTTTCCAATTGAATATTCAATAATTTTACTTCAAAATTAATCTCTTTATTTGGGATTTAAATATTTTAACTAAAAACGTAACTGTTCAATTTTTAATTCAAAAATGATCTTTTTTCGTTGAAAATTCGTATTTTTTGGTAGAAATTTATCTTCTTGATTAAAAATTCTATTATTCGGGTTAAAGATATATAATTTTAGTTGAAAATTCTTTTTCTTGGTTTCAAATTAAATTATAAAAATGACAAATTTATACTTTTAGTGGAAAATTAATTATTTTGTTTGAAAATTAGGTTTTTTGGTTAAAAATTATTATTTTTAAACTGAAGCCTCAAATTGTTTAACTGAAAATTTAACTATTCATGTTTTTGGTAGAAAACGTCTCTTTCTTAGTTGTTAATTGTCTTTTTTTGTAGAAATTAATCTTCATATTTGAAAATTCGTTTTTTTTGGTTAAAAATTAATTTATTCTGGTTAAAAATTCATCATTTTAGTATTTAGTATTTGGTATTTGGTTAAAAAATCGTATTTTTTGTAAAAAATTAATCTTCTTGTTTGAAAATTCTTCCTTTTTGTTAAAAGTTCAAGTATTTCAGTTAAATAATTATCATTTCAGTTGAAAATTTAGAACTTTGGTGGAAAATTTCTATTTTTTTCAACTGGAAATTTAATTATTCAATCATAACGATCATGATAAAATACTATTATTTTTTTGTACAATTTTCTAGTATGTAACGTTTTAAAAAAGGGGAAATTTACGTTATTGAAAACCTAAAGTTAAGGATTTTTTCGATAGCGTGCTCTTTTTTTTAATGACAACATAAAATTGAATACATATTTAATTGAAAATTTAACTTGTTCTAGTTGAATATTCTAGAATTTTAGTTAAAAATTAATCTCTTTAGTTGGATTTTAATTATTTTAACTAAAAACTTAACTCTTCAGTTTTTATTGCAAAAATGATCTTTTTTAGTTGAAAATTCAGATTTTTTGGTAGAAATTAATCTTCTTGATTGAAAATTTAATTATTCTGGTTAAAGATACATAATTTTAGTAAAAACTTCTTTTTATGGGTTTAAAATACAACTATATAAATGACAAATTTATCGTTTTAGTGGAAAATTTATCACTTTGTTTGAAAATTAGGTTTTTTTGGTTAACATGTTGTTTTAACTGAAGCGTAAAATTATTTAACTGAAAATTTAACTATTCACGTTTTGGTAAACAAAATTTCTCTTTTTTAGTTAAAAATTGTATTTTTTTGGTAGAAACTAATCTTCTTATTTGAAAATTCGTCTTTTTGTTTAAAAATTCCATTATTCTCGTTAAAGATTCATCACTTCAGTTAAAGATTTATTTTTATGCTTTAAAATTAAAATTTTACAGTCAAATATTCATAATTTGAGTTTAAAATTAATTTTTGTCTTGAAAATTATTTTTTTGAACTGAAAATGTAATTTATTCCAATTGAAAATTCCATAATTTTAGTTACAAATTAATCTCTTTATTTGGACATTAATTATTTAAACTAAAAAAGTAACTGTTCAATTTTTAGTTTAAAAATGATCTTTTTTAGTCGAAAATTCGTCTCTTTTGTTAGAAATTTTTCTTCTTGATTGAAAATTCAATTATTCTGGTTAAAGATACATAATTTTAGTTGAAAATTCTTTTTCTTGGTTTAAAATTAAATTATAAAAATGACAAATTTATACTTTTAGTGGAAAACTGATCATTTTGTTTGAAAATTAGGTTTTTTGGTTAATAATTATTATTTTTAACTGAAGCCTCAAATTGTTTAACTGAAAATTTAACTACTCATCTCTTTCTTAGTTTTTAATTGTCTTTTTTTTGTAGAAATTAATCTTCATATTTGAAAATTCGTTTTTTTTTGTTAAAAATTCAATTATTCTGGTTAAAGATTCATCATTTTAGTTAACAATTCATCTTCTTGGTCTTCCAGTTAAAAATACACCTTTTCTAGTTATAGACTCCTAATTATAGTTGAAAATTCAATAATTTAAAAATTAATTTTTTAACCTGAAATTATAATTATTGCATTTTAGTTTAAAAAATGATCATTTTTTAGTTCAAAAATCAAAATTATTTCTTTTTTATAAAATCTTTTTTTTGGTAGAAAATTAATCTTCTTGTTTGAAAATTCTTCCTTTTTGTTAAAAATTCAAGTATTCCAGTTAAATAATTATCATTTCAGTTGAAAAATTATAACTTTGGTTGCAAATTTTTATTTATTTTTTTTTTTTTAACTGGAAATTTAATTATTCAATCATAACGATCATGATAAAATAATATTAATTTTTTGTACACTTTTCTAGTATCTTTCAGTACTTTTTTTTAAACGAATATTGAAGTGCGAAATTGAAACACATATGCCACAAGAAAACAAATTTCTCTAGACACTCTCTAAATAATAAATAATAATTTTGAGTGGGATTAAAAAAATTAAGTATACAAAGAGACGAGAGAAAAAATAAATAACGAGATTTGGAGGTTGCCTTTTTTTATTTTTATTTTGAATTGGAGACTTTTTTAATTTCCAAGAATTTTGAAGTTAAATATTCTAATTTCAGAATCAGGAACTGGTGCTGGAAGCTAGGACTGCAAAATCTTACAGGGATGAGCTTGACGCTGTAATCGAGAGAGCGGAAAGGGCGGATCGCCTTGAAATGGAAGTAACTCGCTATCGTGAGAAACTTACTGACATCGAATTTTATAAAACTCGGATAGAAGAATTGCGCGAGGATAATAGGTAGGATAAGAATATTCCAGTTTCACTTAAATTCTATTAAATATTCTTTATTCTAAATATTCATGCTTAGAAACGAAAATTAAATCCCTTATATCGTTATCGCTTTCAGAGTTTTGATGGAAACGAGAGAGATGTTGGAAGAGCAACTAAATTCGTCAAGGAGACGAGCTGACAAAGTGTTGGAACTCGAGGCGGAGATTATAAAATACAAACAACTTCTCAACGATATGGCCTTGGTAATTATTAAAAAGTTATTCAAGTATTAAGTCGCGAAAATTATTTAAAATATTTTTTTGTTAGTTTTGAGAATAATTAAACTTGAAAGCTTCGCAATATTTAATATTATTCAATTTTAAAAAGTTTTTTTTACATGATATGATACTGATTATATAATATATTTATCATCTTTAAAATATTCAGAATCTTAATTTAAAATTATATTTTTGAATGCACATTTCCAAAAAAAGTTTAGTCTTTGGGCCTTATAACTAAAGTTTTCTTTTTATTTCAAAGTTTTATAATTAACATTTTTCCGCTTTGAATAGTGAAAATAAAGATGAATTTATTTTTGAATCGCTTCGAATTTAAATTGATTAAAATTCAAAAGTTTTCGATTTTGAGTGATAGAATTTTTAATGCTTTCAATTAGAAAGAATACAATTTTCATTCCTTTAAATTTTAGAGGACCTATTTTTCAAAACTTCTAATTGGAAAATATTAAATTTGTAATATTATAAAAATTTCATATTTTTGAAATCTCAATCTGAAAGCATTAAATGCCTAGATTCTTGAATTAAAAATGAAATTGTTCAATTTTGAACGGTTTGAATTAGAAATGATACAATTGCATCTCCTTCGTAAGAAAACCGACAAAATAAAAAATAAAATAATTTAAATGATTCGAATTTTAAAAGCTTCAGTTAAAAAGAAAACACCGATCTTTGATTAGTATTAATTATTTTTATGTATTAACTTTTTTAAATTCTAGGAGCGCGCTGCTGACAAGGAAAAATATCAAGAGCTTTGCGAAGAAAATAGTCATCTTCAAAAAATTACAAAAGCTGCGAATGAAGCAACACTTGCTGGGTCTGTCAGCGATTCTGAAGAACCAGGTAATGAAATAAAACGATTTTGCAGTCCTTCTTTATCTTTATATTTCAAACATTTCAATTTATTTCCAAATATTCTAGCCGATTTTCAAGATTGCACAAATATTTCACAAAAATTTCCAACGACTTCACAAAGATTCAAAATTTTCAAATTATATCCTTTTGAAGCAATTTTAAGTTAGAGATATTAAAAATTCAACGATTTTAAGTATTGTTTAAAACGAAATACTTATTCTTTTTATTTTAATAATAAAAATTCTAAAGTTCAAAGTTTAAATTTAGCATTCTTCAATTTGAACGATTTAACGCTTAATTTCAAGGTTAAATATGGAATATTTTGTACTGAAACAATATTTAAACATATGATCTGAAAATGGATAAAAACATTTAATTGAAAATATTTTATAAAGTCGTTTAAAGTTTGTTTAACTATAAGGCTTTTGAATTGAAAAAGTTCAATTCTTAATGTTCAAATACGTAAATTTTTTAGTTTTGAACAAATCCAGAATTGTTTTGTAAAATGAGTTTCCCGATTTTTTACAATTAATTTTTTTTAATTTTGTTATAGTTTTTGTATTTTTGTTTTAAGTGATCATTAATTTAGAGACTTTTATTTTATAGTAACTAGAAAATAAACAGGCAGTTGCGCGCGCGATTATTTTTTTTCCGTTATCTTGTGCAATTTCTAAATTAAAATATAAAATTAATAAAAAAAAATTCTGTATATCTTAGCATTTTGCATAATTGATGATAGTTGATATCCTTAACAACAACAACAAAATTAATTTTTATAAAAATAGAAGATTTAGTGTACTAGTTGATACTTAAACGAAAAGATTGAAACAAACATGAAATTATTACACTTTTCAGTTTTAAAAAATGAATTTTTCTAATAATAATACAATTTTCATCGAAAAAGATGAATTTTTATCTGAAATGATGATTCTTCAATAAAGAAAATGAATTTTCTACAAAATTCATGAATTTTTCACTGAAATTTTTTAGCTTAGAACATTCTCTAATTGAAATAGTTTAATTTTCAGTTAAAATACGGATTTTTACAAAGAAACAAAATTTCAACAAAATAGTTATATTTTCAAGCAGAGAAAAATTTTCAACTAAAATAATGAATCTTCAAACAGAAAAATATATATTTAACAGATTAGTTTAACTTTCAGCCAAAAAGTTGAATTTTCAAACAAAAAAGATTAATTTTTAATCAAGAAATTGCATTTTTAACCAAAAATAGATGAAATTTTAACTAAAATAGATGAATTTTCAAACTAAAAAGAAAAGCAAGCCCAATACTTTTTATAATTGTTATGATTGGAAATAATCTTTTAAACCTAGTGACTTCCGCTTTAATATAACCGATTTTCAGTGAAAATTTTTAACCGTTGTACCTAAAACGCGAACATAATCTAAAATTGTTAAAAAGTTGTAAATATTCTTTAAAATCTAATTGTTTTTCATTTATTCCATTTTTTTAAATAACCTATTTTCAGCGAAAAACGTGATTATAACCTGAATAATTTCTAGCGAAAAAATATTGAGAACCTGTTTTATAATTTTATATTAAAGTTCTTTTTTTTAATTATTAATTTCCAGTGAAAAACACTTTCATAAAACTGAGAAGAAAGTTCAAGTAACAAATTTTTCTTATGCTCATTTTCAATCTTAATTTCGAGGAAAAGACCGGGAATTTGATTAAACCGGAAAATGATAGTGAATTTATTTTTTGGCTTGGAATTTTACAAACATTTCGAGAAAAAAAATATGTCCAACTTTGATCTCGACCGTTTTTTAAATAACTAGTTAAATTGTATATTTTAATTTAACATTTAAAATTAAAAAGTAGAAGCGTTAGAAATCGAAGATTTTTTATTTAAAAATAAAAACATTTTTAGTTGATTAACTGTGTAATATAAACTAATTAATGATTTTTTAAATTGAACTTTACCTTAAGATTTAAAAAGTGAATAATAATTGATTTTACGAGACGATTCGGAATCATTTCACAACTTTAGAATTTCTCGTTAAAAATTAAAGTGTAAACGCCCGATTGAAAATTTACAAACTATTTATAATTTTTGAATAACTGCAAAATAATATATTCATAATTAAAGGCTTTTATTAAATTTCAAATATTATTTTAGTCTAAAATAATATCTCAATATTAAACTATTCAATTTGAAATTTTTCGCTTAAGGAGAAGAACAATTACTTAAAATTCAGAAATATCTGACTCTTCAATTAACATCAGTAATTATGAATTAAAATAATATTGAAAACTAAAAAAAAACTAAACTTTGAACATTACGATTTTAATTATTTTATTTAAAAAAATTTACTTTGTAAATAAAATTATTGAATCTTGATGTATAAATAAGAATACTTAGAAGTTTTTCAAGAATTTTGAAAGGCTTCAGAAGAATAAAAAATATTTCCTAGGAAAATTAAAAATTATTTGTATTTAAACAAATTAATTTTAAGAAAATGATTAAAACGATTAAAAATATTTATAAAATTATTAAAAATTAATGTGGAAGATTTTAAGAAAATTTCTTTTAATTTAGTAGAATTTTAACAAAAGTTTCAGGAAAAATTCGAATCATTTTAAAAGATGCTTGGAAGGTCTGAAAAAATTAAGGATTTAAACAAATATAAAACAACATGTAGATGTTTCAAGATTTAAAAATAAAATTTCGAATTATTCTGAAGACTGTTAAACTATTAAAAATAAATCTAATGGTTTGAATTTTTCTTAGCTTGAAATTTCTTAAAGTGATATAATTTTTGTAAATTTTAAAATTCATTAATTGATTCTTCAATTTACAGCTTTGAAAATGATAAAGTGGATTTATATTTTTGCAAATGAATCTGAATCTTGGAAGGTTTTTAATTTTCCAATTTAATTTTAAAAATTTCAGTTGAAAAGTGTGAGTAGCTTCCATGTTAGACATTTAAATTATTGAGCATTTGAATACAAAATTTTAAAATGAAAACGCTATTAAAATGCAATTTCAAAAGTTTAAAATTCAAGAGTTCGACTTTGAGTATTTTAATTTACAGTTCAGTTTTCAACACTTCAAATTGAAATTTTTTTAGATTCCGAGTTCGATTGAATAATTTCATTGACCGTGAAAATTATTTCTGAACCAGGAAATGACTTTTCTGATAGACATGACCAGGGTGGCCGCTGGACCGGGAATTTTTTGGGACCAGGAGAAACCGGGAAATGACCGGGAATTTATTCCTTGACCGGGAATTTTACAAATTTTCAGTATAAAAATCTGCCGGAGTTCGATTTCAACAATTTTTCAAATAATTACTTGAATTGATATCGTTTTCAATTATGATATTATTCAGTTTACAATGCGTAATTCAAAAATCTTTTTCTTTAAAATTTCTTAATTTTAGATCTTTATTTTTGAGCGTATATTTTTAATTTCAAGAATTTTAAAGTGCAGTCTTGCAGACTTACATAATTAAAAATTAAAAGCGTTTAGAATTGAAAATTTTTGATAAA
>JAWWLR010000128.1:1499139-1512756 GCA_035041075.1 Acraspis erinacei
ATAAAATTTTCAAGCTTTTCAAGGATGCTTAAACTATTTAAAATTCAAATAATTTAACTTCTAATTTAGAATTTTTAGGTTGAAACAAATTTTCATTTAAAAATGTAACCGTGGATTTATAATTTTGGAACTTAATAAAAAATTTTTGACTGTATAATTTGAACGCGTAAATTATGGAGCATTTAAATAAAAGATTTTTGCACTGAAAAACTTTTAAACTTCAATTTAATTTTTTTTTAAATTAACATTTGCACTTTGAACTGTTTAATTTGTAGTTTCTTTTTTATTACTTTAAATGGAAAAAGGTTTATTAAATAGTTCGATTTTTAAAATTGTATTGACCGGGAAAAATGTTTGCGAACCGGGAAATGACCAAGAATTTTTTTCTTCGATTAAAACGGTCACCCTGATGACGTTCTGACTTTTTATTTCAAGGTGTTTTCTAAATTGACAAATATATTTTGTACCTCTAGTGATTACAGATAATCCATTATCGGAACAATTAACAAGCAACGCTCAGACCCGAGCCTTGAAACTGGAATTAGAGAATCGTCGCTTATTGACTCTGATTGAATCTCTGAAAGAAAATTCCTTTCACGAGAGTTCATCGCGCGTTTTGGAACTGGAAAAGGAAAAGAAGAAACTTTCCCTGAAAGTGGATTCACTCACCGATAATTGTGAACGAATTTCGCAGCAGAATTCGGATTTAGAACTAGTTTGTAAACAAGCGTTCGAGGAGAATAAAAAACTGCAGGCTTCCTTGACAAGTCAGAGAACGGCGTTTGACAAACAGCAGCAGGATTTGCAGGCGCATCATATGAAACTTGTAGACATGGAGAAGAATTATGAGACGGCGACGAATGACAAGCAGAGAATTCAGTCTCTTTTGGAAAGTGTGCAGAGGCGAGCAGATGATATTGAAAGATCTCTGGAAATTACTAATCAGAAATTGGAGGAACTGAAAAATGTTGAGAGTCAAAAGGACGAAGCGAATTCAAAGTGTGCGGAGTTGGAGACGAAAATTGCTGTTTTGGAGAAGGAAAGGGACAGTGCTCAACGCGATGTTCACAAATATCGTGAAGCTCTTGAGGTATGAGTAATTCTAATTTGACCGAATTTTCAAACCTTCAATCCTGATTTGAAAATTATTTTTCTCCCGTATTTATTATTCTATTATTGTAATTGAATTCTATTTTAATTGAAACCCTTTTCCATTATGATATCATTCAGTTCTTCCCTTTAGATTTTTATTTTTAAGCGTATATTTATAATTTCAAGAATTCTAAAGTGTATTCCTTTTTTGGATAAAAACCAGTATTATTTTATTAACTCTAAATATAAATAAATTTGTTTTAAATGAATCCGTACTTAAAGTATTAAATACTGAACAATAATTTATTTAATAATACGATTCTAAATTCGTTCAAAGTTTAAGAATTTCCAGATTGTTTCCTTTTCAATTTGAAAGTCTTGGTCATTAAAAAAATTTAAAGGTTCGATTAAAACTTTATAAACTATTTTCAACATATAAATATTGTTTCAGTTGAAATGATTCACTTTTCAACCCAGTTAATTAATGCCAAATATTTAAAAGTAACCAATTTGAAACTTAATTGTTTGACATAGAAAGTTTTGAATTGTGAAAATTTCGAAAAGCTTTTAAACTTTTAACGTTACAATTTTTATTGTTCTATTTAAAAAAAAATTTTAATTTTTAAACGAAATTCTTGAATTTTTATGCAGAAATAATAATTGAATACTCATTATTTGTAGAAATTTTTTTAGTAATTTTAAGAGATATTTCGACATTTTGCAAAAAGGTTAAAAATTCCTGTGTCTTTTTTAACAATTTTGGAAATCTCTGAAACTCTTTTTACATATTCTGTTAAAATCATTTTTCCTAGGAAAATTAAGAAAATGATTTTATTCTTTTGGAACCTTTCTCAATTCCTAGAAAGCTTCTAAATTTTTTGTTTGAAATCTGCAAAAATCTAGATTTTTTTAAACATTAGGTCGTGGGTATTTGCCCGGAAATTATTTGATGTTATTTCAAGTTCTAAATTAATTTTGAATCTTTGTAAAACCTCTAAATATATCTTAAAATTACTCTATTTTTCCACACAAATAATAAGTGCTCAATTGTTAATTATAAATCCAAATTTGATGGCATTTTTTTTATTTCACTGGATTTTCTAGAAGTTGTAGGACAAATTCAATTAATTTTCAAAGATATTTAGAAGTTCAGAAAAAATTTCAAAAATAATTTAAAATTTGAAAAAATTTAAAACAACTTCTAGATTGCTCAGGATTTCAAAATAAAAGTTGTTAGCTTTCCAAGGATGCTTAAACTATTTAAAATGAAAATAATTTAACTTTTAAGTTAAAAAAATCAAAAATTTGTAATGTTTCTAGTCTTAAATAACTTTATAATATAATTTAAAAAATGTTTAATTCATTAATTGATTCTTTAATTTAGAGTATTGAAAAATTTAACGTGGATTTATATTTTTGGAACTTAATCTAAATTTTTGAACTCTATACAAATTTGAATACAAAATTTTTGAATTGATAAACTTTTAAACTTCAATTGATAAACTTTTAAACTTCAATTTAAAAAAATTTAAATTCAAGAGTTCCACTTAGAATGCTTTAATTTTTGGTTTATTTTTTATTACTTTAAATGGAAAAATGTTTAGAATAGTTTTCGAGTTAAAAATTTTTTTTACCAGGAAAAATGTTTGCGACCGGAAAATGAACGGCAATTTTTCCTTCGATTTAAACGCCACCAAATTCGCGATCGTTTCTCGATTTTGAAAAGAAAAATTCCCGCTTTATTCCATTTTTAAATCCAAACTCTAACGTGCAATATTGAAAAAAATTGAATAATCTCTAAAATAAAAACAATTTAAAATGATACAATTCAAAAGAAGCCATCAAAATTACACAATTTATATTTCGAGATCATGTCTCACGCAATTTTTAAATAAAAATATCTTAAGTTCAGAATAAGTATACAATATTTTTGTATAAACAATTAAAATATTGCATTTTTGTTCTAAAATACCAATTTCTAAAGAAAAATACTTACATGATTGTAAAAATATTGTAAGTATTCTTTAAATGTTACTTTCTTAAATTAAAAATATAAATTTTAGATGAAACGTACTACTACAACATAATAAATAATTTTATAAGATTGTCAATCTTTTTTTAAACCTAAATGATTGCTATTTACAATAACCGATATTCGGTGAAAAATGTCAACATTACTTAAAATTGTAAATCTTCCTATAAATTTAATGTTTTAAATAAAAAAAAAAAACAATTTCCAACAAAAAAGTCGAACATAATCCAAAATTGCTAAAAGATTCTAAATTTTGTTAAAATTATCATGATTTTTATTTGAAAATACCAATTTTCGATGTGAAATGCCAACGTAATTTAATATTTTTCAAAAATTATTTAAGTTCTTTGAAATATAATGACTTTTTCATACAAATTTCAGTTTCGAACGAAAACCACGCACAAAATATGAAATTGTTCATGCTGAAATAGAAATTTCAGCATGAACTGAAATTTACGAACATAACCCGAACGTTGCTGAAAAATTCTAAACATTATAATTTTCTATAAAAAAACAATATGTTAACAGAAAATTGTTCAAATTTATCGATCTTCTTCAAAATCTTTTCTTTTCTATTATTAAAAATACTAATTTTTCTTGTAAAACGCTAACATAACCCAAAATTATTCAAAGTTATCAATCTTCATTTTTTTATTAGAAACACTAATTTTCGTCGAAAAACACCATCATAATCGAAACTTATTCAAACATTCCAAATCTTGTTTAAATTATAATGCTTTTGTGTTTAAAATACATAAAATATTAATTTTTTATTTAAAGTGCCTGATTTTATACTAATATTGATTTGCAAATATTTTTATTTTCAGTGAAAAGCACTTATCTAAAACAAATGTGTAATATTTACAATTATTTATTTTTTAGTTAATTAATTTTACATTTCTGGAATCAAAATTCAAACGAAACACTGAAATTTGTTCAAATATGAATATTTCCAACTGTTTTTAATTTTAAATTCTGCAAGATTCGATTTTGAAATTTTCATGTTTAATTAATTAACTATTAATGCTTTCATTAAGAAATTTTACAACTTTAAACAATATGAATTTTGAATGAAACACTTTTTAATACTTTAACTGAAAATTGTAACTTCAGACGTTTTTAATTTAAAAATGTCCACTTTAAAAAATTTTAATTTTAGACTGTTCAGTTTTGAATGTAACGAATTGATTATCATTCAAATATTATAAGGCTTTATTTTTCAATTTGCGCAATTTAAAAAAATTCTAATTGAAACCATAATTTGATAAGTTAATTAGAAATAAAATTGAAAAAGATTTTTTTTAAAATTCGAACAAGGATCTGGAAGATTTTAGAGTATTTTTTCAAGTTTGAAGGAATAGAAGAAAATTCATGAAAAATGTGAGTGCCTCTGGAAAACCTGCGATTTTCAGGGAATTATTTTTTTAAATCAAAAAATTGTTTCGAGTGCGTGATTAATTTTTTGTTTAATTTTCAATATTAAAAATTTAATTAATCTTATTTTTGTTGAGCATTGATCGCTTTTAGTTGAAAATTTATGTATTCTGTTGAAAATTATTCTTCTTGGCTGTACATTTATTTTTTTTGCTTTAAAATTCAACCGTTTGTTTATAATTTTTCTCTCTCTTGACTGAAAAATTTCTCTCAGTTGAAAATTCAACTCATCTTGAAAAGTCGTCCTGTTTATTTTTTATTTATAAAATTGTTTGAGATTGAAAAAATAACTACTACATTTTTTGTTCAGAATTTATCTTTTTGGGAATAAAAATTGAATTGCTTGTTTGAAAATTTGTTCTCTCGTCAAATTCAACCGTTTTTTATTAAAAATGAAAATACTTTTTTGATTAAAATATCAACTAGTACATTTTTAGTTCAGAATTCTTCTTTTTTTAAATTAAAATTTAATTATTTGGCAGTTAAACTCTATTGATAAAAATAATATTTTTTGTCTGAAAATTTATCTTTTTTATCAAACATCTATCCGTTTCGTAGAAAAATGAGCTATTTAAAACCAAAATCTTTTTCTCTTTGGCTAAAAATATGTTTTTTTATTCGATTGAAATTTTTTTTCAACTGAAACTGTAACTATTACACTTGAGTATTCCATCATTTTAGTGAAAAACGTATATCTTTGGTTGGATACTAAATTTTTTAACTAAAAATTTTAACTTTTATTTTTTTTACTTTTTTTTTAAATTGGACTATTCCGGTTAAAGATGAAATTTTTGTGTTAAAAATTCAAAACTTCGTTTGAAAATGTAAATATTTTTTTAACATTTATTTTTTCAAAAGTTTTTTTAAATTGAAGATGTAACTATTTCAATTGAGTATTTTATAATTGTGATTAAAAATTAATCTTTTTGATCGAAAATTAATTTTTTTAAATGAAAATTTAACAATTCAATGTGTAGTTGACAATTTTTTTTAAAGTTGAAAATGCATATATTTTGTTAAAAATTCGTCTTTTTGGGTAGAAATTAAACTATCCCACTTAAAGATTCATCGTCTTATTTGAAAATGCATCAGTTTGGTTGAAGAATAATTATTTTTAGTTTTGTTTTCATCCTTTATGTTAAAAATTAGTATATTCCAGTTGAATTTTACAATATAAAAATGGTTTTACTTTGAATTGTTTCTATTTAAAATCGTGACTTCCAATTTGAAATTAAATTCAATAATTCTGAAGAATTCAATTTGAAATTGTTCTATTTGACACGCTACTAGTTTAAAATTACTTTATGGTAAATGTTTTCAATTGAAAATTGTTCAATAACGTTTAAAATTCATACTTTCTCAATTTCAAACAAAATGTTCAAAATTGTGAGCATTTTAATCTGAAATTATTCGAGTTTTATTCCTAATTTCATTTCCAATTCCACAACTTCAAACGATTTAAATATAAATCGAAATTTTAGGAAAAGGATGTTGCACTTGATCAAGCAGCGAATACAATCGAAGTTTTGGAAGGAAAAATAGCACAAATCGAGCAAGAAATAGAAAATTCAACTGCACAAATTTTACGGTATTTTATCTAATTAAAATACAAAATTTTTGATACACTGAAGGTTGAATTAATTAGTTGAATAATTAATCTACAAAATATTTCAGTTTGCAAGAAATTGAGAGGTGCAGCAAAGAATTGGATTCGAGGGCTGCGATCGACAGAGAAACTTTGGAGACTTTACAATCGAATTTGGTCGCGGAAAAATTAAACACGCAGCAGTTGTACACAGTTTTAGAAAAACTTGGACTCGACGTCGAAGCATTATTGTCTATGCCTCTAGATTGCATCTTAGAAAGGTAAACATTTTTTAATTCTTTTTCCAGAAACGGCGGAGCCTTCTTCCTTAATGCAAATTGTATATAAATAATAATAAATTAACAATGAATTGGAAATATTTAAAAATATTTCGGAATGATTTGACAAAGATATCACAAAAAATTCAATGATTTCTCAAAGATTTCGCAGTTTGAAAATATTTCGCAAAGATTTCGGATAGACTTTGAAGACTTTACAAAGACTGTAATTATTTCTCAAATATTTCAATAATTTCACAAATATTACCACATATTTAAAAAATGTTACCAGTCTTTCCCAGATTTCTAAAGATTTCAGATATATGTTGAAGATTTCACAAAGGCTTCAATTATTTCATAAAATTTCTTGATAGATCTCAAAGATTACACACAGATTTCAATGATTTCGCAACGATCAGAAATATTTCAAAGATTTCTTAAAGATTTGCGAAGATTTCAGAAAGATGTCAATGATATCCCAAAGATTTCTATTATTTCAAAAATGTTTCAAAAATATTTACAGAGATTTCAGAAAAATTTGACAAAGATTGTAATGATTTCCCAGAGATTTCAAATATTTCACAAAGATTAAAAAAAGTTCACAAATATTAACAAACATGTTTAGAATTTTACAAAGATTTCAATGATTTTCTAAAGATTTCCCAAAGATTTCAGATATCACAAAGATTTTAATGATTTTCCAAAGATTTCGATCATGTAAAAAATATGATCTAATATTTATAAAATATATGTAATATTTCGCAAAGCTTTCAGAAATATTGCAATGATTTCCCAAAGATATCAGAAATATTTTAAAAATATTTCGCAAAGATTTCGGATAGATTAAAAAAATTCCACAGACTTCAATGATTTCTTAAAGATTTCAACCATTGAAACATTTTTTAAAAAGATTTTATAAAGATTTTAAGGATTTCAAATATTTCATAATAATTTCGGATATATTTAAAAGATTTCACAAATTTTAAATATTCCGCAAAGATTTAAACAATTTAACAAATATTATCAAATATTTAAAAAAAATTTTGAATATTTTACAAAGATTTCAATGATTATCTAAAGATTTCAAATGCGCCTCAAAAAATTCGTATATTTTCCAAAGATTTCGGAAAGCCTTCAATGATTTTCCGAATTTCAACAATTTAAAAATAATACCAAATATTTGCAAAATATTTTATAAAGATTTCGGGTATATTTAACAGATTTCACAAAGGTTTCGATGATTTTCCAAAAATTTCTATCATTTCAAAAATATGAAATATTTCGCAAAAATATCACAAAAATTGCAATGATTTCCCAAAATAATATTGTCAAATAGTTATAAAATATTTCAAATATTTCACAAAAATTTCGAATAGATTTAAAAGATTTCTCTACAATTGTAATGATTCCCTAAACCTTTTAAATATTTCACAAAGATTTAAACAATTTAACAAATATTTTAAAAACATTTTTAATATTTTACAAAGACTTCAATTATTTTCTAAAGTTTTCAAATATGTCGCAAAAAATTCGGATAGTTTAAAAAGAGCTTGCAAACTCTTCAATTATTTACCAGATTTCAAAAAAAAATTAAATATACAAAATATTTTTAATGTTTTCTAAGGATTTCTGCTATTTTTAACAGATTTCGCAAAGATTTTAACGGTTTTCCAAAGATTTCGATCATGTAAAAATATGATCTCATATTTATAAAATATTTTTAATATTTCGCAAAGATTTCTAAAAATTTCACAAAGATTCCAATGATTTCTCATGGATATCACAAAGATATTTCACAAATATTTAAACAATTTCACAAATATTATCAAACATTTTTAAAATTTTACAAAGATTTCAATGATTTTCTAAACATTCCCCAAAGATTTCAACAATTTAAAAAGTATACCAAATATTTCAAAATTGTTTTTAATATTTTATCAAGTCATATTTCATCTTCATCAATATTTCATCATGTCAAAAACATGATCTAATATTTATAAAATATTTGTAATGTTTCGCAAAGATTTTGAATAGATTTAAAGTATCTCATTATGGACTTCAATGATTTCTCAAAAAATTCAACAATTAAAATTTTTTTTTAAATATTTTATAAAGATTTCGGATAGATTTAAAAGATTTTCCTAAGATTGCAATGATTCCCTAAAGCTTTTAAATATTTCACAAAGATTTAAACAATTTAACAAATATTTTAAAAACATTTTTAATATTTTACAAAGACTTAACTTATTTTCTAAAGTTTTCAAATTTGTCGCAAAAAATTCGTGCAGTGTAAAAAGAGTGCAAAGTCTTCAATTATTTCCCAGATTAAACAAAAATTTTAAATAGACCAAATATTTCAAAAATATTTTTAAGATTTTATAAATATTTCTGATATTTTTAACAGATTTTATAAAGATTTTAATGATTTTCCAAAAATGCCGATCATTTCAAAAATATGATCTCATATTTAAAAAATATTTATAATATTTCGCAAAAATTTCAAAAAGATTTCAATGATTTCTGAGGGATATCACAAAAATTTTAAAGATTTCTGATAGATTTAAAAGATTTCACAGGCTTATGATTTACCAAAGATTTCAACCATGGAAATTGTTTTAAAGATTTTATAAAAATTTCAGTGATTTCAAACATTTCATATATTTTATAAAGATTTTTTTATAAATTTAAAAGACTTCACAATAATTTCCCAAATATCTCGCAAATATTAAAACAGTTTCACAAACATTATCGAATATTTTTAAAACATTTTTATTATTTTACAAAGATTTCAAGGATTATGTACAGATTTCAAATGTTTCGCAAAAAATTCGGACAGTTTAAAAAGATTTCGCAAAGTCTTCAATTGTTTCCCAAAAATTTTGAACAATTTAAAAAATATGATCAAATATTTATAAAATATTGGAAATATTTCGCAAAGATCTGAATTTTGGATATATTTAAAAGCTTTCACAGAGATTTTAATGATTTTCCAAAGATTTCAATTAATTAAAAAAATACCAAATATTTATAAAATATTTGAAATATTTCGAAAACATTTCGGATAGATTAAAAATATTTCACGGACTTCAATGACTCCTCAAATATTTTAACAATTTCACAAATATTTTCAAATATTTCAAAAACAATTCAAATATTCAACAAATATTTCAATACATTCCCAAAGATTTCAAAGATATAATTTTTAATTTACAAAATTTAATGCAATTTTAAGGATCGCAGAAATACCAGAAGTGAGCAATCGAATTAGAAAAGCGATAACGGAAGAGATTACAGAAAAGCAAAAAGTCCAAATTGACAATGTAACGATTGTAAAGGAAGATGAAGTCAAAAATTCGACTTTGCTAGTAGAAGTGGAAACTCTGAAGGTAAAAATCCCCAAGTTCTTTAATTTTTTGTATCGCACAGACGACATTATTATTAGGAGAAAAATTGTGCACGCTTAATAATCTGTCAATCTTAATTTTCAATTTTAGAACGAGCAGGAAAATCTCCAGACGAAGTTGTCAACCATGCAGTCGACATCGGAAAATCTTTTGTCCGAAAATGCGAAATTACAAGTCTACGTGACGACTTTGGAATCTCAAAGCACTTCGTTGGCAACTCAACACACTGCTTTACAATTAGCAAATTCGCAGCTCGTCGCCGAAAAAGAAGAGGTTCGTTTCAAATTATTTCAAATTTTATAATATATCTTCATTTTATGGGGAAAAAAATTATCGAAGTTTTGAACAGGGTTACTACGGATTAGTTTTAAAAGAAAATTCAAAGGATTTAAAAGAATTTCAGGAACAATTTTAATAATTTTAAATATAATTTCACATTTTAAAAGATTTTCACACGAAAAATTTGTAAATTATGTAAGGATTTTAAAAGATTTTAATATAATAAATTTTTTTAAAGATTCCTCAGACAATTTAAAGGGATTTTTAATTTTATGATAATATTTAACAAGTTTTTAAACCATTTCCAAAGATTTTCAAATTTTTCGAAAAAGAATTAGGCGGATTCTTAAACAAATTAATATTAATTTTGAAGGACTCAAAAAATCATCGTTTTAAATATAAATAATACTTAGAAGTTGACAAAAAATTAATAATAATAAATTTAATAAAATTAAAAAAAATAAAACAAATTGTAGATCTTTGAAAATTTTGCAATAAATATATGAAGCTTTTTAAAGGTTTTGAAAAGTTTTAAAAAACCTTTATAAGTTTTCTGGAGAAATGTTTAATTATTTTCTATTTTAAAAGATTAATTTAAAGAGAATATTTAAATAATATTTCAAAACATTTCAATAGATTTCGAAATTGTCCAAAAATAATCTGGAAGATTTCAAAGCAATTTTTTAAATTTTGCATACATTTTTGCAGATTTCGAACAAAAAATTACGAAGTTTTGATGAATATTTGGAATGTTTCAAGAGAATAAACAATTTTTCTTAAGATCTCCTGAAAAATGTTTAGTAATTTCTTATTTGAAAAGTTAATTTTGAGATAAAATTCAAAAAGATTTAAAAAAAATTTCGAACAAGGATCTGGCAGATTTTAGAGTATTTTTTAAAGTTTGAAGGAATATAAGAAAATTCATGAAAAATGTGAGAAATTTTAAATGTTTTTTAGAATTTTTGACAAAATTTCTAAAATAATTTAAATTTTGGAACAAATGTAAAGAAATTTGTAACAAAATGTAGATTTGTAAAGATTTTGAACAAAAATGCAGAAACTTTTGGAGGATTTTGAAAGGAAATTAGCAAATTTGCAGCTCGTTGCTGAAAAAGAAGAGGGTCGTTTCACATTTTTTCAAATTTTATATCTTAATTTTGTGGAAAAAAATATCGAGGTTTTGAACAGAATTTTTTAGGACAAAAATTTTAATATGTAGATCTTTTAAGAGCTTGAAAAGAAATAAGCCTTTTAAGAATTTTGAAATGTTTGAAGAGAATACAAAATTTTACTTAAGATTCACAGGAAAATTTTAAATAATTTATTATTTAGAGAAACACACTTTAAGAGAAAAAGTGAAGAATAATTCTGAAACATTAAAAAAATGCGTATTCAAGATAATAAACAAAAATCTTGTTGTTCTAAGAAAATTGCAAATAGTTTTGTATTTTGACAAATTAGTTTAAAAATAAAATTCAAAAAGATTTTAAAAATTTTCAAATAAAGAAAGATTTTAAAGTCTATTCTTATTTTGAAAATTTTTAATGAATTTCAGGAATAATTTTAATAAGTTTAAAAGATTTTGAGACAAAAATTTATAAATTATGTAAGGATTTTAAAAGATTTTAATATAATAACATTTTTTTAAGATTCCTCAGACAATTTAAAGGGATTTTTAATTTTATGATAATATTTAAAAAGTTTTTAAACCATTTCCAAAGATTTTCAAATTTTTCGAAAAAGAATTAGGGGGATTCTTAAGCAATTTAATTTTAATTTTGAAGGATTCAAAAAACCATCGTTTTAAATTTAAATAATAAAACTTCGAAGTTAACAAAAAATTAATAATATTAAATTTAATCAGATTTTTTTTACATTCAAACATATTGTAGATCTTTGAAAATTTCGAAATAAATATATGAAGCTTTTTAAAGGTTTTGAAAAGGTTTAAAAATAATTGATTAGTTTTGTGGGGAAACGTTTGATTATTTTTTATTTTAAAAGATTAATTTTAAGAGAATATTTAAAAATATTTCAAAACATTTCAAAAGATTTCCAAATTGTCCAAAAATAATCTGCACGATTTCACGACAATTTAAAAAATGTTTTTATACATTTTTGCAGATTTCGAACAAAAAATTACGAAGTTTTGATGAATATTTGGAATGTTTCAAGACAATAAACAATTTGTCTTAAGATCCTTTAAAAAATTTTTAGTAATTTTTTATTTGAAAAGTTAATTTGAGATAAAATTGAAAAGTTTTTAAAAAAAATGCTAACAAGGATCTGGAAGATTTTAGAGTATTTTTTCAAGTTTGAAGGAATATAAGAAAATTCATGAAAAATGTGAGTGCCTCTGGAAAACCTGCGATTTTCAGGGAATTTTTTTTTGAAATCAGAAAATTGTTTGGAGTGCGTGATTAATTTTTTTTTAATTTTCAATATTAAATTGAATAGCGATGATTCTTTATTTTATTATGTATTATTCTTTATTTTTTATTTATTAATTTTGTTTTAATTTGACTGTTTTCTTGTATTTTTTCAATTCGTTTTTATAACTGAAAATTTAATTAATCTTATTTTTGTTGAGCATTGATCGCTTTTAGTTGAAAATGTATGTATTCTGTTGAAAATTATTCTTCTTGGCTGTACATTTATTTTTTTGCTTTGAAATTCAACCGTTTGTTTATAATTTTTCTCTCTCTTGACTAAAAAATTTCTCTCAGTTGAAAATTTAACTCATCTTGAAAAGTCGTCCTTTTTAGTTTTTATTTATAAAATTTTTTGAGATTGAAAAAATAACTACTACATTTTTTGTTCAGAATTGATTTTTTTGGGAATAAAAATTGACTTGCTTGCTTGAAAATTTGTTCTCTGGTCAAATTCAACCGTTTTTTATTAAAAATTAAAATACTTTTTTGGTTGGAATATCAACTAGTACATTTTTAGTTCAGAATTCTTCTTTTTTGAAATTAAAATTTAATTATTTGGCAGTTAAACTCTTTTAGTAAAAATAATATTTTTTGTCTGAAAATTTATAATTTTTATCAAACATCTATCCGTTTCGTAGAAAAATGAGCTATTTAAAACAAAATCTGTTTCTCTTTGGCTAAAAATATGTCTTTTTATTCGGTTGAAATTTTTTTTTCAACTGAAACTGTCACTATTACACTTGAGTATTCCATCATTTTAGTGAAAAATGTATATCTTTGGTTGGATATTAAATTTTTTAACTAAAAAAAGATGAAATTTTTTAGTTTAAAATTCACAACTTCGTTTGAAAATTTAAATATTTTTTTAACATTTATTTATTTTAAACATTTTTTTTAAATTGAAAATGTAACTATTTCAATTAAGTATTTTATAATTTTTATTAAATATTATTCATCATTTTAGTTAAAAACGTATAGCTTTAGTTAGACATTAAATTTTTTAATTTCATTTTATTAAACTTTTACATAAAAATTCGACTATTCTAGTTAAAGATTCATTTTTGAGTTTAAAATTCACCAT
>JAWWLR010000128.1:1512856-1529612 GCA_035041075.1 Acraspis erinacei
ACAATTTAACTATTTAGTTGAGAATTCATGCATTTTGTTTTTCAATAAAACATCTTTTTGGTAAAAATTAATCTTTTTGGTTGAAAATTCAACTCTTCCAGTTAAAGATTCATCATTTTAGTGTAAGATTTATATTTTCGGTTTAAAAAGTAACTATTCCAATTGAAGATTCATCATTTTAGTTAAAAATTGATCAGTTTGGTGTAAGAATGACCTATTTTTTTAATTATATCTTTCTTTGGATGAAAATATTTTTTTTTACTGAAAATATGTAGTTTTTTTAATGCTGACACTTGAACTGGTTTGTTGAAAATTATTTTTTTATTCGCTTGAAATTTGTTCTAAACTGAAAATGTAACTATTTTCTTTTAACATTTTTTTTGGTTGAAAATATTTTTATGTTATTGAAAACGTAACTATTCCAATTGAGTATTATATAATTGTTGTTAAAAATCAATCTTCTTCTTAAAAACTATTTTTGTTTAATGAAAATTTAACAATTCATTTTGTAGTTGACCATTTATTTTTTGTTATTTTGAAAATGCATGTATTTTGTCAAAAATTCGTCTTTAGGTAGAAATTAAATTGTCTAACTTAAAGATTCATCATTTTATTTTAAAATTCATCAGTTTGGTTGAAAATTCAACTCTTCCAGTTAAAGATTCATCATTTTAGCGTAAGATTGATATTTTTGTTTAAAATTTAACTACTCCAATTGAAGATTCATCATTTTAGTTGATTTTTTTTATTTTTTAGTTGAAAATACAACTAGGGCATTGAGAAAGATAAATGTAAGAAATGATTAAATATGATTTCAGTATTATTTAATTATTTAAGTAATAAATGTTGCTAATATATTTAAGGGCAACTTAAGATATAATTTTTTAAAGCTTCCTTAATTCGTAGAAACTGAAAAAAAACATTATTTATAATAAATTCGCCAAACTTTATACATATTCCGAGTCGATCCTTTTAAAGATGTAAAATATTTGTATGGCACTATAATATGAAACATTATACCTGGAAAAACATGGAATTGTCAACGAATTTGTTTCTAGAATTTAAGTAGACACCCTGAATTATTAATCATTACAAAGTGACGTGCAAAATATCCTTATGAAAAAATAAAACGTTTTATGAAAATGTCATTTTCACAAATAATTGAAGAAACTTGTAGCTTCTGTAAAAGGCTGACATATAAAAATCATGATTATTAATCACAAAGTTTTGAAGATTTATGAACTTTTATTGAAAATGAAAATATTAATTTTTGTATAGCTTTTTGTAGAAAAATAGGGGTTTTTGCAAACATTTTTGAACGATTTTTTCAATAGGAATCGCATGTTTTAGTAGAAAATTCGATAAAATCATTTTGGAAGTAACAAGAAGTACTTATTAATAATATATTTAACATCCTTAAAATATCTATAATTTTAATTTACAATTACAGTTTTGAATGCGCATTTCTAACAAAAAGAAAATTAATCTTTGAGGCCTTGAAACTAAAGTTTGTTTTGCTTCAAATGATTAAATTCGAAAATATTTTATTGGAAATTTCTTAATCTTCGGAGGTTTTGAATTTCAAAATGTTGTAGCTATCGTTTGAAATTATTTCAAAATTGCCAAATTTCATATTAATAGCCTTGCTAGACAGTTTTTCATTTAATAATTCTAGATCTAAATATTCTAAATTGTTTGATGTCAATTTTAAATTTACAAAACTTTCTGGTTTCTTTAATATTTCGAAATCATAGAGTATCAAATTAAAAAACTTGATAGTTGCACACTTATCAATTTAAAGGATTTGTAATTAAACAATTTTGAGCTATATGCCTCCAGAGTAAATTTAAAACACTGAAAAGTGAATAAAATAATTTTTCAAATTCTAGCCTTAAAAATGAGCCTATGATAAGTTTAAATTTTGCGTTTGAGTATAAAAAAGTTTTAATATAAAATTTCTTCGCGATTTACAGCTTTTAAAAGAACGAACAAATCAGCAACGAACACACGCTCGTCTTGTACATGACCAGGTCACTCTTCAGTCCCTACATGAGCAACTGGGCAACGAGTATGAAAATCTTCTCCAGGAAAGAGAAAATTTGAAAGCAAGTTTAAGAGACGTTAAAAATGAATCAAGACTTTTGCGCGAAACTTGCGAAAGACTGGAAGTCAAAAGCAAAGCATTGCAGAACGAACGAGACACTCTGGTGGTAAACGCGAAGAGTTTAAATAATTTGAGGGTTGAACATTCGAAATTAAAGGTAAGAAGACACTTAGATTTTTATTTTCTCAACAAGTTTTTGGTGCGATATTGCGCATAAATTGTTGTCGCAGACCTTTTTGGTTGCGAAAATGCGTAAATATAATTTTTAGCGACTGTTTTCAGCTTGTTTTTTTTGTCGAGATTTTAATACAAATTTTAATATGTAGATCTTTGAAAAAATGGTGGAGAAAAAAAGAATACCAGAAATTTCTTTAGGCTCCTAGAAAGAATCGAAATAATTTTCTATTTTGCAAAAAATACTTTTAAAAGAAGATTTAAAAAGATTTTCAAACTTTTCGAAGAATCTGGAAGATTTTAAAGTAATTTTTTATTTTGAAGGATTTAAAAAAAATTTCAGGAACGATTTCAACTATTTTAAAAGATATTTAGAAGTATTTAAAAAATTTCACATATAATTTCAAAATTTAAAAGAATTCCAAAATTTGTTAACCAAATGTAGATTTTTATAGATCTTGAAGGAAGAATTTGTAATGTATTTAAGGAATTTGAAAGATTTGTAAATAATAAAAATTTTGTTAGCTATTTCAAAAGATTTTCAAGTTTGTTGAAAGAGAAGCAAGAAGATTCTTAAACAATTTCTTTAAATTTTTAAGAATTAAAAAAGTATCGTTTTAAATAATATTTAGAAGTTTGAAGACAGAATGTAGATCTTTGAAGATTTCTAAATAAATGTTTAAAGCTTTTTAAGGACTTTGAAAGGTTTTCAAATGATAAAAAAACGTTTTTAAGATTTCTGGGAAAAGTTGTATTTGTTTTCTATTTAAAAAAATTAATTTTAAGAGAAAATAGCAAAAAATATTTCAAGAGATTTCCAAATTGTCGAGAAACTAAGACATTTTTAAAATTTTGCATAGATTTTTACAGATTTCGAACAACAAATTATAAACTTTTAGAGAACATTTGGAAGGTTTCAAGGGAATAAACAAATTTTCTTACGATTCTTAGGAAAACTTAAAATAATTTTCTATTTTGAAAAGTTAATTTTAAGAAAAAATTTGAAAAAGATTTCAAAAGTTTTCGCAGAAGAATCTGAAAGATTTTAAGGTGATGTTTTTTATTTTAAGGGAATATAAAACGAAAAATATGAAAAATGTGAATTATTTGTAACAATATTTAGATGCTTTTTAAGGATTGGGGAAGATTTCTAAATAATAAAAAAAATTTGTAAGATTCCTCGGAAAATTTTTTATCACTTAATTTTAAGAGAATATTTAAATAGATTTTAAAACATTTCTCAATTTTTCGAAAGAGAATTTATTACAAATTTTAAAAGATTTCAAAAAGCTTAAAACAAAATTTTTGAAGATTTCTAAATAAAATTGTTAAATTAATTAAAAAAATGTTTGTAAGATTTCTTGACAAATTTTTAATTTCCGGTGTTTAGAAAAATTATTTTTAAGAGAATATTTAAAAAGATTTCAAATTTTTTTTAATTGACATTAAAGAATCTGGAAGATTGTAAGGCATTTGTTTTTTTTTTTTTTGCACAGATTTTAGCATATTTGTAACAAAAAATTAGAAACTTTTAAAGAGTCTTGAAAGGTTTCAAGAGGATAAATACATTCTTTTGAGATTCCCGGGAAAATTTAGAATGATTTTTATTTTAAAAATATATTTTACAACATTTCAACAGATTTTAACCTAAGATTTCCAAAATTTTGAAAAAGAATCTCCAACATTTAAATTTAATATTTTGAATTTTGCAGCATTTTTGTAAAATTTCATAAACATTCAGATCATTTTAAAAGAATTAATTTAAAATTCTAAAATATTTAAGAAATTTTAATACGAAATGTAGATTTTTGAATAAAATACCTAGAAAAATGTTAAAATGATTAATTTATGTTTTGAAAAATAATTTTTAAACGAAAGTTGACACTATAAAAATGGTGAAAAGAAAATATTCGAAATTATAAAATTGCCGACAATTCAATATTCCTAAATTGGGAAATTCCAGAATTATAAAATCCCTTATAGTTTATCATCTGTTTATATTATTAACGGCTTTAAAAGTTCTTGAATCTAAACACTTCAAAAAATAATAAATAATAAAAATATGCTCAAAAAATAAAAGTACTTTATTTTATCGATTTTTTAAAATTATTTAACAGTTGGTAAAATAAAAAAATGGTCTTCAAAATTTTCTAGATTCTTTTTCGGCATATCTGAAATCTTCAAAAATCGTTTTGAATTTTTTCAAGAATCCCAGATATTAAAGATTATTTTGCCCCTCAAAATCTAAAATATTAAATAGTATTTTTTTTATTAAGGAGGACTTCCGAATTTTATACTCCAATCTCGAACAATTAAAAATGGAGTACAAAAGTCGTCATGAGGATTACTTGAAGAATAAATCTGAAGCGCATACGTCGAGTAAAAAATTGATGGAGTTGCAAGGTGAATTGAGTGTGAAAGACGAAAGGTGTTCAAATTTGGAATTGCAAATTAGTAAACTTACACAGAGATGTGAGGTATGTGCAATTTTCTTATTTCTTATTATCACTTACGAATAGTTTTTCAGTCTCTATTTGCAGGAGGAATAAATTTAATAATTTATTTCAACTTTTTAAGGCCCTCTTGCAAATTAATTCTGGCATTGACAACGACAGACGAACTTTAATGGAACATGCGAGTGCTCTTTTAAATCAGTACCAAGATCTTTTCATGCATACTTTAGAGGATAAAGAACATTTCTACGCAGAGGAAAAAAACTTCGCGTTAGTATTTGAAAAATTGATCATTTGAAAACAAATTTTATAGAAATATTTTTTATTTGTTTTATTGAATTTCAGAGATAAATTGAATCATATGAATAGACAAAAGGTGAAGCTCGAAGAGAAAATTATGGAACATTACAGAAATATGGGAAGTTGTTCCACGAAGAAGTAAGTTTATAGAAATATGAGATATTTTACATTTTCTTTTCAGAGTATTGATCTTTCATTATTATTTCAGGAAAAGCTTTGGCGCTAGTTTTGTCAGAAAGGTCAGAAAAGCAAGCTCCGATTTACTAAACAAAGTAAGCATAAATCAATTTGTTAATATTTGTTTTATATTGGAACAGGTCTCACTGTTTATCTCATTTTTTTCAAGATTTTTTTAAAGAAAAAAAATCACATAAATCACTTTTCTTTCAATAAATTAACTCACGGGTTAATTATGATTCAATTCAAGTCTATGACTGTTTTTAAATTGAATTGACATTGAATTGAAATTGAACTGAATTTTTTTGAAATATTTAAGGGTATTTTTAAACATTCCGAGAAATTGTTACTAGATTAATTTCAATAATTTGAAGGAATATTTAAGTTTTTAGGGTATTTTTAAAACTTCTAAGGCGTTTTCAAGGGCACTTATTTTGAAGTATTTCAGGTAATTTTTATTAATTTTATTAATTTGAAGGGATTTCAAAATGTTAGAAAATTGGTAAGATAAAGAATTTTCTAGACTTTCGGAAGCTATGCAACGATTTTACAGGGCCTACGAGGTTTGGAAACATTTTTAAAGATTTCACATTTTCCAGGATTTCCGGAAATATTATCATAAAATTTCATAGACTTTTATAATATTTTACTTAATTTGAAAGAATTGATCCAAATGAATGGAGGGATTTCGTGAATTTCAAAGGACTTAAACTGTTTTGGATAATTCTAAAAGATTCCATGGAATTTTAATTTTTTTATATAAAATTAAATTTTTTGTGATTTTAAGAATCAAAATATTATAACTGATGTCCTTTCAAATAAAAAAAAAACAATATTTTGTATGAGAAATGTTAAAATTCACAACAGGAACAAAAAATGTAATTTAACCATGTTTCTTGCAATCGAATTTTTACTGACTGTCGCTTCTAACCAATTTTTGAAAAATGATTGAATTTTAATAAATGTCGGCTTACTTTTTCCGAGAAATATAAAATCTAAATATATAATATATAATATATAATATATAATATATTATTATATTATTATATAATATAATATATAAAATTTTTCGTAAAAAATAATTTTTTTATCTGAAATTACATCAGTAATAATATTTTGATTTTTAAAACCATAGAAAAGCGATTTTTTCAGATATCTGACTTTTGGCACAATTGCCTTAAAAAACTTCGAGGACTTTATAAGATTTCCGATGATTTCAATAATTTGAAGGAAATTTAAAACTCTTAATGTACTTTAATATATTTTCCAGAATTTCGGGAAATATTATCATAGAATTTCCCGGGATTTTATAATATTTTATTCCATTTTAAAGAATTTATTCACGAGAAAATGAGGCATTTTGAAAGATTTAAAAGGTTTGAAATATTTTAGGAAATTTAAAAATATTCCAGGGAATTTGTTATTATTTTTATTGATTTGAAGGGATTTCCAAGCGTTGGAAATATTTGATGTTCAAGAATCTTCTAGAATTTCGGACGATAGGTATATTAATAGATTTTCCTGGATAAAAAACATTATTTTGGATGAGAAATGTTAAAATTCACAAGAACGAATTTATTTTAACCATGTTTTTTGCAATCGAATTTTTTCGGATCGTCGCTTCTTTAGAAATTTTGAAAAATGATTGAATTTTAATAAATGACGGTTTATTTTTCCCGGTAAAACTTTATCTACAAGCCTACTGTTTCCAATTTTTAAAATAAGTAAATAATCTTAAAATATAAAACTATAAAAAAAATTAAATTGCAAAAAAATGGTCAAAATTAATGTTTTTTTTTGTGTTAAAATTGACATCTTTTCGTAAAAAATAATTTTTTTTATCTGAAATTACATCAGTAATAATATTTTGATTCTTAAAACCATAGAAAAACGATTTTTTCAGGTATCTGACTTTTGGCACAATTACCTTTAAAAAATGTTGAGGACTTTATAAGATTTTTGAGGATTTCGATAAATTTAAGGAACTTTAACGCTTTCAATGTACTTCAATATATTTTTCAGAATTTCGGGAAATTTATCGTAGAATTTCTCAGGATTTTATAATATTTTATTCGATTTTTAAGAATTTATTCACGAGAAAAAGAGATATTTTTTAAGATTTAAAAGAAACTCACGAGATTTTATAATATTTTAGTTAATTTTAAAGAATTTATTCACTAGAAGTGAGGGATTTCGTAGGGTTTCAAAGATTTAAAGAGATTTTTAAATATTTTTTGCCATTCTTTTAAATTCTCATTAATATTTCTAAACTAATTTCAATCAATTTGTTAATGTTTTTATTGTTTTGAATTACCTTCATTGTTTTTTTAATTCAGCTTGTTTTTTTTAATGAATTTCATAAAATTATTTTTGTTTCCCTCAAATTTCTCTAAATTCGCTCAAATTTAACTAAAATCAATGGAATTTTTACGATTTCAAACAATTTTTGCAATTCATTTTAACTCTCTTGAATTGAACTTGCATTTTGTTGTAGTCATTAGTCCCTTATTTGGTTAGAAATTAGTAGGGTTTCAAAGATTTGAATTTTATTTTTGGAATTCATCCTGAATTGTTTAAAATTCTTTGGAATTCTCCTAATTTTTTTAAATTCTATTTAATTCAATAGATCTTTTTTGATTTTTTAAAGTTTTTATTTAATTATTCTCGTTTACCTTAAAATCTTATGCATTTATCCTGAATTTTATTACACTTTGAGCGTTGGAAGAAAATCCAATTGAAGAAAATCGTTTGTTAATTATTTTTTTTTTAGAATCGGCGTTCGTGGGCAGAAGATGTTAAACTACCGGAAGGAAAACCAGGTGGATCTGAATCTGGTGGTAATGATTCAGACGCAAGTATTGATGATCAACGATTAACAGGTTTGTTATTTATTTTTAATTTTTTTTTACGAAAGTACAAAATTAATAAGAATGATACCTATTAAAGATAATAAACTTTTCAATTAAGGATGTTCTAAGTGTATAGTAAAGTTTTGAAATTACTTAATCTTTTTTTTATTCATAAAAGTGACAAAAAATAGCCCATTATTGAAATAATAATATTTAGAAGAAAAACCCCAAGCTTAAAAATATTAAAAAAATGGAGGTCATTATTGTTTATTTAAATTTTCTACGTAATCTTTCCTGACTACATTTTTTTCTTGAATTTATTTGTTTCTTATGAATGAACAAAGTCGTTCAACTCTCAACCAAGAAGCTGCATTTTCTACGAAAAAAGTTGCGATCTCAAGAAAAAACTTTAATTGTTGATATTTTACCCAAGAAAAGATGTTAATTTTGAATAAAAAATATTAATTTTCAAATAAACAGTTGCATTTTAAACCAAAAAGACGAGCTTTTTACAAAACAGATGACTTTTGAACCAAGTAGTTAAATTTTAACCAGAAAGATGAATTTTAAAATTTTTAAAATTTTTAAAATTTTCTACGAGAAAAAAATGAATTTCCAACAAAGAATATACATTTTTAACCAAATAGTTGAATATTTATACAAGACGATTAATTTGCTGCCACAAAACACGAATTTTCAACAAATTACATAGATTATATTATATTGTGTATTTTTTATCGATTCTAAAAACTCTTAACTAAAAAGTTGAATTTCTAACTAAAAAATATTAATTTTTAGTAAAAAAAATGGAATAGTGTCATTTTCATTTTAGGGAATTAATTTTCAATTTAAAAAACGAATTTTCTGCAAAACAGTATAATTTTGTACCAAATGTTTGAATTTTCTACCAAATTATTGAATTTCCTAGCTAAAAAGCGATTCTTGTACAAACTAGTTGAATTTTAAACCAAGGAGATTCATTTTCTATGAGAAAATTCTTAAATAGAAAGTTGAATTTTTCAGCTAAAAAAGGATTCATTTTGAATCAAATATAGAATAGTGACATTGTCGTTTCAGAGAGATAATTTTCAATTTAAAATAACGAATTTTTTTCACAAAACAGATTAATTTTGTACCCAATAATTGAATTTTCAACCAAAAAGGTACATTTTCTTCGAGAAAAGACGGCGAAATTTCAACAAAATACATAAAGATTTAACCAAGGATTTAAGTTTTTATCGAAGAAGATTAATTTTCTACCATTTTCTACCGAAAAAGACGAATTTTCTGCAAATTACATAAACTTGTAATTAAATAGTTTAAACAGTCGATGTGATTTTAGTTCAAAGTTTAGTTGATTAATTTGTAGTGCATATTTTTTATCGTTTCATTTTTCAACGAAAAAAGGACCAATTTAAAAAAAATGGAATAGTGATATTTTTATTCCAGATAATTAATTTTTAATTTAAAATAACGAATTTTCTACAAAACAGTTTAATTTTGAAGCTTAAAAGAATATTCAACTATGAAATAGTTTACTTTTCAACCAATGAAGTTCCTTTTCTACCAGAAAAGACTAATTTTCAACAAAATATATACAATTTTAACTAAAGATTCATATTTTCATCAAAGAAGATTAATTTTCTACAAAAAATACGAGTTTTCGACAAATTACATGTACTTGTAATTAAATATATAGAACAGTCGATGAGATATAAGTCCAAATTTTTGTTCATTAATTTTTAAGGTATATTTTTTATTGTTTCTCAAAATTCTTAACTAAATAGTTTGATTTTTCAGCTAAAAAGGTAAATTTTGTAATATAAATTAGAATAATGACATTTTAATTTCTGAGAATTAATTTTCAGTTTTAAAAAATGAATTTTCTATAAAACAGTTTAATTTTGTACCAAATAACAATTACATTTTCTACCAAATTGTTGAATTTTGAAGCAAAAAATACGAATCTTATATAAAACAGTCGAATTTTCAACCGAGAATAGGGATTTAAAAAAAAAACATTATTTTCAAACAATCAGTTGATTTTCAATAAAATAGTTGAATTTTTAACAAAATGTTTAAATTTTAAGTTATAAAATCAATTTAAAAAAAAACGAATTTCCGACTAAACTGATGAATTTTCAATCTAAAAAATGAATTTACAAGGATAAAAATAATGGTTCATATTGCAGCAGGAAATGGTTTTAATAGTAAATAAAAAAAATATTTGGATTTAACTAAGAAATATTAATTTTCAACAAAATACTTCAATCCTTAACTAAAACAGATTAATTTTTAACCAAAAAGTTGCAGTTTGAACCAGAAAATTGATTGTCGAACTGAAAATACGAATTTTCTACAAAACAGTTGAAATTTAACAAAAAAGTTAATTGAATTTTCAAACCAAAAGTATGAATTTTCAATAAAATATTGAGGGTTTTAAATAGAAAAAAATTTGTTTGTCAAGAAAGAAAAAAAATTTATCTAATTGTTGAATTTTTAAGCCGAAAAGACGAAAATTCCACAAAACAGTTGAATTTTCATCCATGAAGTATGACTTTAACCAAATTATCTAATTTTCTGTGATAAATAAATAGGAATTTGGATAATTTGCAGAATAATGACATTTTAAATTCAAAATTGAAGTTTATTTTAAATACTTCAAATATTATGTTAAAAACCCGTAAATTTTACTTAAAAAATAAAGTTAATTTCCCATTACAGTCTTTTTTATTTTATATTGTACACTTTAAAAGACTTTACATTATTTTAATACTTGATAAATTTTATCTCACTATTTTAACACTATTTATTAAATTTTGTGACACAATTTACACTATTTTCCAGTTCTAAAGTGAGTCCGAGGCCTGTTCTTTGCATATTTCTGTTTTTTCCCATTTTAGACAAAATTCGTAACTTTAATTTAATTTTTATTTGATCACAACTATTTGTAATTAGCAATTTTTTAAATTAAACAATCACTTGAAAATTTAGGTAACTACAAACCTTGAAGGCTTTTTTGTCAATTGCATAAATCAAGTTGCAAATGAAGTATTCTTGAATATCAAAATTTTTTTTTTAACATTTCAACATATTTTAGAAACGAGAGAGTCCAGCGATCTTAACCCAGATCCATTATCTTTGGGACATCCAGGGACCCGAAGAACTGTTTATTATACAGACGATACGCCACCAACAGCTCCTTTAATGGTAAACAAAAACTTCTTTTTGTCTTAAAATTTAATAATATTTGTATATTTCAAAGTTACCCCAGCCTAAAGCTTACAATTTTCATCCGATTTGAGCGTTGTTTTTTAAATGAAAGTTAACTAAATTTCAAGTAGACCATTTTTTAATAAATTTTTTTTAATAAACCCGTACATTTTGTTGTAAATACTCATATTTATCTAAAACCTCACAAAATCAGAAAAAAAAACTTTATGAATAATATCCTGCAAGGTATATCATCGAAGAAAATCTTTTTACTTTTTTATTAACAAATTACCTGATAAGTGAAAAAACATACGTAAAAACAATGCTAGGTTGCCATTTTTGTAAATTTAAAAGTAGTTGTTAATGTTCTAAACAAATTTAATCAAAAAACACATATTTGAGTGAGTTCTATCGGCAGAAATGATAAAAAATTATACGACAAAAAATAATATTTACGATTTTTTAATACCTGAGAACAGGATATTAATTGTTTAAATAAATTTGATAAATAAATACAGATTTTCGTGAATTTTCAAGGGGCGGATTTAATTTTTTAATTGGAATTAACTCTAAATAACTTGGCAATATACCCCTCTCATTTTATCAATTAGTTCCAATTGTTGGCAATTGTTTTCTTATAAACAATTTCATGGAAAAATTCGCGATTTCGTTATTTTTTAAGTATTTACCATAGTTTTTTTTAATTTTAAATTTTACTGCCTATGATAGCTTTAGGAGCAGTGTGGATTTTTTAAATTAAAATTGTTTATAAAAAGATCCGTTTAGAAAAAAACTAAATCAATCGGTTGAAAATTGACGAAAATCTGTGTTTGTTTATCAAATTTCTTTAAACATTACCATGAAGCACAATATTTCCCTTATTGCGCGGAGTTTTCATTTCTTTAATTTCCCCTTTTTACCTTATTCTCGAAAAATTCATTATTTTTTCCTGTTCTCTTTAAATATACGATATTTGAAAAGACAATTATTCGTTTCACATCTAAAAATTGTTTATATTTTACATTAGGTAAAATTTTGAAGAAAGAACAAAATTTCGAAATAATAACGTTTAAAATGGGATATTTTAAATGTAGAAATTTTAAAACAAAATTTTTTAAAATAAAATTTCTAAATTTGGAAAATATCAGTAAGAATTTGATGAAATTGTATCATTTATAATTCAAAAGGTTAAAAATGGAAAAATTTTCTTTTGTATTCAAGAATCTTGAAATTGAATAATCTTAGATTAAAATTTTGAAAATGGGACAATTTTCAACCGTTAAAAATGCAATATTTTCCAATTAGAATTTTGAAAAACTCATCATTTAAAATTCAAAGGAATGAAAATTGTATTATATCTAATTAAAAGGATTCAAAATTGAATAATTTAAACTTGAAAACTTTTGAATTTTAATTAATTTACATTCGAAAGGACTAAAATTTGAGATTAAAAACTAAATTGAATGTTTCACAATAAATTTTGCAACCATATACTCAATTTTTGAAGCAGAAAGATGATGAACACAGAATAATAATTTTCTATAAAAAAAGAAGAATTCTCAACCAAGTGGTTTAATTTTCATACAAGAAGATTAATTTTCTACCACAAAAGATGAATTTTCAACAAATTACATTTATTTATTCTCAAGTAAATAGTAGAACTTTTAAGCTAAAAAGAGGAAATTGAATAATTTCAGATTAAAATATAAAAAATAGGAAAATTTTAACACGTTAAAAATTCAATATTTTCCAATTAGAATGTTGAAAACTCATCATTTAAAATTCAAAAGAATGAAAGTTTTATTATTTTTAATTAAAACCATTCAAAATGGAATAATTTAAACTCAAAATTTTTTTAATTTTAATAAATTTAAATTCGAAGTTATTGAAATTTGACAATTTCAAATGGAAAACTAAATTGAATGTTTCAAATTGAAACGTTCTGAAATTCTAGAAATCTAAATTTTTATTGAAATACAAAATTATGATTAAATGTAAAAATTGATTAGACAACTTTTTCGATAATAAAAAAATAAATTCACCTTTATTTTCACAGTTGAAAATGAAAAAAATGTTCAATAATAAAGCTATCGAATTTAATTATAATTGAATTTTAAAGCTTTATAATTTTCCATTTAAAGCTACTTCTTATTTCGAATTTATTTGAATAATTATTGTAAAAAATTGGAAATAAAAAGTAGTTTTAATTTATATTAATATACAATAAAAATATAGTTTTTTCTGCTCTAAAACTTAGAAAATTCTATTAATTTAAGTAAATTTAAATGGTTTAAAAATTAAAAATGGTTAAATTGTCAAATTATACGATTCGAAATTAGACATCTTCAATTTTAATCGAAAAATTTGAACTTATGATAGGGAAAAATTCAAAATTTAGCGTTTACCATGAAAATTCAGAAATCTAAAATTGTCACCGCTAAAAATTAAAGAAATTACTTAATTTTCAATCGAATTTTTTTCTAAAGCTTAGTTTGAAATTTTTAACAGCTTCGAAGATTTTTCAAATAAAAATATGCAATATTCAATGCCTGGTTCTAAAATCTGCTGATTTTTAAGGCTAGATTTTGAAAAATGATTTTCCTAATGTTTCATTGTTCGCAATTTATTCTTGAGGCATATAGTTAACAATGGTTTAATTACTAATGATATCAACTATTTTTTACGTTCAAAATTGAAACAAAATTATTTGGAATGTTTAAATCTAAAATTATTAAATAAAAATTTGACGATCGAGGTTTTTAATATAATATGTTACAATTTTGAAATATTATATATAATTTTAAATAAAAATTAGATATTTTAAAGATGATAAATATATTATTAATAACTATCATATCGTGTGACTTTTCAGATGTATCGGTAGATTTTTTTTACTAAATCTTGTGATTTATGTAAAAAAAATCAGTTCACCGTTTTGGCCCACAAAATTTGAAAAAAAAGCTTATAAGATTTTTAAGAGAGCTTGTTAATAAGAAAAAAATGGTTAATATCGCCTAAATTTGTTCTAAAAAAATTATTTGTTGAAAGAATGTTTTCTACAATTTTCCATAATTTTACGTTTTTTTAAAGTTATATTGCACGAAATTTGAAGAAAAACAATATAGTGAAGAAATTTCTTCTGGAGATTATTATTGTTAATATTATAAAAAAATTAATTAATCCGGTATTTTTCTACAGAAAAATTCGGGTTTTTTTCGTGAATAATTTCCGCAAACTTGATAAGTTTTTGATCAAGTGTATGATTCTTTAAACATATTTAATAAACGAATGCACTATTGGAACATCTGTCGACGTCAATTTTTTTTCGATGTCAAACTTTCGAATTGGGACCTTCGAAATAAATTCAGCAACATTCGTAATTAGTTGATAAATTTAATGATTTTTTAAAACAAATTTAAACTTCTCATAAAGTTCCTAATTAAAGAAATTGACATAGAAAAAAAACGAATATTTCTCTCGAAAAATGCCCGACTAATGCCTTTGTTTCTTAAATTTGTTTATAACATTAACATTAATAGTCTCAAGAGGAAATTCTTTCATAACTATATTATTTATATCCAAATTTTTTGCAATATAACTTTAAAAATACGTAAAATTATGGAAATCATAAAAAACATTCTTTCGACAAATAATTTGCATATAACATTTTTTGTTTATTGTATAATGTTGAAACATCTTTAACTAACGTTACTCTAAAAAACTTAGGTAATTTTAACAATTTCCCTGTTAAACTTTCTGATTTCTTCGAAATTGTAGATTATCAAATTAAAAGACTTGATGGTTTCTCACTTTTCAGTTTGTAGTATTAATAATTAAACCATTTTTAATTATATGCCTTAGAAATGAACAGATTTTAGAACCAGACATTGAATATTGAATTTTTTTATTTAAAAAATGTATCAAAATTTTCAGCATTTCAAACTCAGGTTTAGACAAAAATTCGATTGAATAATTAAATAATTTTTTTTCATTATTAATAATTATAATTTTAGAGTTATGAATTTTCATGGTAAACGCTAAATTTTCCTTGTTCTGCTATCATCATTTTAAATTTTGTAGTTAAAATTGAGATATTTGAATTTCGAAAAGTATAATTCAAAATAAAAAATTTAAGCAATTTAAAGTTTTCGATTAAAAATGAAATGCTTGAATTTCAAAACATATCATTTCATAAATTTAAATTTCAAAATTGTTAGTTTCTAAACGATTTAAACTTACGGAAAGTAATAGAAATTTATAAGGCTTTGAGTACAAAAAAGTTTTTATATCAGCATTTATTGCGACTATTTGTTTTTTTTAGTTCTTAATGAAGTTTCGATTCGTTTAAGTTCCAAGGTTTTGAAGTATATAAGTTTTTTTTAATTTTTCCCATGTAAACTTACTTTTTATTTCCATTTTTTAGAATAATTATTCTTAAAAATCTCGAAATAATAAGTAATATTAAATGGGCAATTATAAGTGTTAAAGCTTTAAAATTAAATTATAATACAATTCTTAACTTGTATTTAATTTATAATTTAATATAACATAATATAATTGAGTGTGTGTGTAAGTATTTCTATGTTGAACGGGGACAATAAAGGTGAATTTATTTTTTAATTTTCGAAAAATTTGTCTAATAAATTTTTATATTAAGTAAAATTTAAATGTATTAAAATTCAAAAGGTTTCAAGTTTAAATTAATTAATTTTGAATTATTTTAATTAGAAATAATACAATTTTTATTCCTTTGAATTTTAAATTATTCATTTTTCAAAATTCTCAGTGAAAATTATTGCTTTTTTAACATTTTAAAATTTTCCTATTTTCGAAATTATTCAATTTCGAGATTCTTAAATTCAAAATACAATTTTTCAATATTAAAACTATTAAATTAATAATAAATTATTGAAATACGATTAATAAAATAAATACAAAAAAATCTTAAAATAAAAGTTTGCAGTTTGAAAAAGTTCTAGAAAGAGCGTCTCTTGGTCTTTTGCGATATTTTTTATAGTTTACGAAAAAATTCAAAAACTACATTTTTAATTTAAAAAAATTCTTCCGGTATCAAAAACTGTTTAGCCCGCATGATGCTGCTAAGATGCCTTTTTTTATTTGTCGAATCTTAAAAAAAATATTTAGAAAAATAAAAAAGGTGGGGTTTTCCAAAATTATACTCTTTTCAGGTTGTCAAAATTTGAAGAAAATAATAAAAAATATTTTCTTAAAAATCCTATCTTCTTTATTTGCTAAATATTTTTTCAAGTTTCTGGAAATAAAAGAAAGGCATCTTAGCAGCATCATGCGGGCTAAACCATTTTTGTGGCCGTCAGAATTTTTTCCCCCCTAAAAATCTACTTTTTGATTTTTTGTCGTAAACTATTATTCTGAGATTTCAAGTACAGGGTAGTGAAGGGACATCGGAACCAAAATATCGATATCACGAATATCGATATATCGGGCACGTCAGTATCGATGTGCAA
>JAWWLR010000128.1:1551699-1562389 GCA_035041075.1 Acraspis erinacei
TTGACCCTACTAAATGCCTCGCTAGAATATGGAGCACGGTGAATGCTCTTGCCACTCGCACCTCATCTCCGAATAGTTACGTGGTGACTGACCTCATTTCCCCGGTTATCAAAGATGTAAGAGAAGTTGATTCGTTCCGAGGAGAATCCCCCGTGAAATTTGATCGCCAGCATAGTTGAGAATCTTGAACACCCGGTAATCTTAAGGAGATCTTATCAATTTATATAAGAATTTAATACAGCTTGCCGCTTTCACCTTTCGGAAAAGGTTTCCGGTTGAATTTATTAACTTCAACGGAAATCGGAATAAAGTACAGATGTTTGGTGTGCAAATTGAACCATATTAAAGTAGGAACTTAGTGCACGATTATTCAAAGTTCACTTTGAAAATCTGAACTGAAACTAGTTCCAAATCAATTTGAAAATCCGATTAGATTACAGTTGATAATGTCCACATTGAAACGGATTGACGTAAGAGCCTAGTGGATGATCTGAAAAATTCAGTTTATAGTTCCAGACTTATAATTTCAAAATGAACTCCGAAATCCTAATAGATTACAACTGAGTGATCTCCAGATTGATCCGAATAGATTTTATATTTGGAATTTACTTTCAATTCGGCAGCAGAATTGAAATTTAATGAACCGACCGGACACTGATAGAATATTAATTCTAATCACATGGTCCTTTTATGTAATCACTGAATTCAAATTCTTTGTTTTTGAAATGCCATTTTTCGAACTTTCAACTTAAAAAATAACCGGGTTACTCGTTTTTAACCCGAATTGACTATATACGTAACTCCATAATGGTCAAACGTACCCTTCTCTTGCGGAACCCAAGTACCAATGTAGCAAAGTTCATTATCGAAAAGTTTATCATGTAAAAAATAACGGAAAAATGGATTTTCATAAATAAAGCTTTAGTTTCAAGTGCAAGAAAATCACTTTCGCTTACATATTTGTAATTTAAAAGTACTTGAATTTTCAATAGCATACATTTTGTTTGGATAGTCTTCAATTTTATATTGTGAGAAGTATACATATTACATATTAACAGTTCACATTAAATTCTGATAAAAAATATACATTCTGTAATTTAAACCTGAACTTCCCTCGTTAGCACCAGTGGACCCCTAACGCAATGAAAACAGCATAGTGAAGAAGGACACTGACGTTTGAGCGAGCTTGAGGACATTAAAGTAAATGAATATAAATATTGCTTTCTTGATGTTGCTTTATCTAAATTTTAAGTACTTATATAATATGTGCGTCAAAGAATGTTGTCTTTGTCTAACCATTATTTTCTATAATTGAACTTTTTAAAATAATTTCTTACAGTAAATTTCCTATTGTTCGGCTGAAATTTTTCTGAATAACTTACGTAATTAATTCTATGGAAATAATAGATATTTAAGGTTTTAGTCTAGCACCAAAACGTCTTGAAAATTAATCTGCTTAAAAAAATTTAATATTTAGTACGAGATGTTTTTAAATATTGTTCCAAAATAAAAATTAACTTCTTTTACGCACAATATTATTGAATTCATTAAATAATTACCGAAGAAAAAGTTTCCATGTCCATGCTATAAAACTTTCCAGCCGTCAGTTTGGTTGGCTTTTGGCTTCTTTGTATCAACAATAATAATATTTTTCTTGATTTTATAGGTAATTTATACCACAAAACATCATATCTAAATTGGAAAGCATATACAATAATAAAGTATGTATAAATGAGAGCACACATACAATAATATTCAAAAACATAATTTTTTGCATCCATAACAGAAAAAATGTAACAAAAAAGAATTCACGCAACACATAATTTTTGACTGGCTTATTAGCATGCGGGAAGTGCCCATGGACGAACAAGTATAAACTAAACTGAACTTCGTGCTGCCGGTTTGAAACAAAAAACACCATAATGATAATAATCTCACTGCTGTTTTTTAAACAAAATTTTAATTCGCACTCTTCACACTTATTTTCAACCGCCTGAGAGTACGCCATAGGAAGACCGACAACATTGTTGTTCCTTTTGTATATCAAATAAAATATTATCTCAGTTTGCTGCTCCTCCAGTACTACCTACTTTCCTCACTCATAAATAGAATGTTTGAATTTGGAGACATATATACCGTGACGAAAGTGGGCAATATCATTAAGTCAAGAAATTAGTGCATGTGTTCTTCGATATAAAATTAGTTTTCCGCATGAATACTGACTTTAATCGTCTGAATTTACACTCGATCAGAACTTTTGATTTTCTGCACATGTTGCACAATTTACACTTTTTGTTAAATTTCCTTTTTCTTACATTTTGAATCCGAAAAAGGGTACGGATTTTAAAAATAACTTTTGCAGAAATAACAAATATTTAAGCATTAACTTACGCACTACGTGCAACATCACCACTGCGATCTAATAGTCTTTGAGGCGGTAAAGTTATACAGTAAAAATGAACAAAAACACTAAGAGTGAACGCTCCATATTTAATGACATTATTCAGTTGGCCAAGCGAAGTTAATATCTGAAAAATTGCAAATATATTTTGTAAGTATATGTATACATGATCCACAACTGCTTATTATAGATTTATACATATCTATGAATAAGAAATATACCCCGAGTCCTGCAGTACTTAAAAGTATTACATTCAATAGAACTGTGATGAAAAGAAACGTCGAATACACAGTGTCCAAAGTTCTCGCAAATCTGAAATTTCATTTTTATGCTCTTTTATATTTTAACAAAACATATGTTAAGATCATTTTAAACTGAAATTTCTATAAAATATGTATTGATGATATGTTAATGAGAGTACATTAATATCATGTAAGGACGATTTTTCAAAACAAAAATTGTATAAAGTTACAAAGTTTTCTGATGCATTATAATTATAAATTACAAAGTCTTTCTTCCAAGGTATTAATAATTCTCAAAAGAGTTATTGCTCTGAAATGGTCCTTATATTTTAGAATATTTTTGTAAAACTTTATCTCTTTTCACCCAAAGAGGAAGAATTTATTCTAATTTTTAACTCCTTATGTATTACGTAACTTAATTATATAATTAATATTTTTTAATTTCTTTCAAGAACATCGCACGTTATCAAATAGAATGTTTTCATTTAACATAATTTTAAGCATGCAACACATTTTTTGTCACGTTTAAAATTTGACTGACAGGATATTCAATTAACAAACTTTGATCAAATTTGGTGTATCGTACCGAGCTTAAATATATTATGTAAATTACCCTTACGTAAGCGCATGACTGTGACCTTCAATTATATGAGTTAGTTCTTCGAAAATTGAATCTGGTAAGTTTTGATCCTCGCAAATTTTCGTGACATCCAACTTTTCTGCAATCCTCTTCAGACGATAACTGTATGGGAATATTCAAATTATTGTACAGGCGAATCTGGATTTAGTGATTCTGGATTTAGTGTTTCCGTCAACTGACGGTGCGCCGCGGGCATAGGTGACAGTTGCTTTAAAAAGATGTACGGTTTTCACTCAGGAGTGACAAAACAGGAGCGTTGCGGTAAGGCGCTCTACCCTTTTGGCCACGGTTGTGAAGTGAGCCGCCACTCGAGTTTTTTTACTTAAATCACCTGAATTATGTAATCTACGTAGAAAATGGTAGAATACTGATAAATTACATGACAAAGATGGCGATTGTCTGTTGTTGACTTTTAAATTTCCAAGCACGTGACATAACCTCTCACAAACCTTAATTAATTAAAGAATGCGAGTTATTCAATTAATAGACGGTTACAATGATGAGAAAGAAGATTTCTAAGAGGATTCCAAACATCACGTGGAAAGCCCTAAGTTTTGAGAGAGTAAAAAGAAAAGTTAACAATATAGACAAAAGTAAGTACCTATTTTGCGATAAACTATTGACGAACAGTGGTTATAAACGCCTTCTAGGTCATAGATATGTAAACAGTGTTGAACTAATTAATATTATAACTGTTTTGCCATCAATTTTTTTAAAACGAAAGAACAGGCTCTCATACATTTGGCCTTTGGGCCTGCTACCCCTTTTAATCTTGCCTTATTTTTGAAAATTTAAAATAACTGCTGCACGAGCGGCAAGCACATGTCCACAGTCCATACACAGAGGTTATTTACTTATGTCAGACAGCCATAGAAATATTCGCAAGCTCCACATCCATGTAATTTACATCATTTAAAAAACTTCGGATGTAAATTAGCTGGTAAATTACTGTAGAAAACCACGTAGATTACGTAGAGTAAATTACGTACCCAAATCTGGTAAGGACCTACCTAGGTAACTACATCATGACGTCGCGCTAGTTTCCTCGAAGCGGGGAGCATACACATAGCGAATAAGCACAATGGCCAGTTTGCGTCGACCAGCAGGGGAACGCCAATACCCACTAAAGCCGATGGGAGTGATCGGAATATTTCTTGTGATCAAATGAGCCTGCCTTTGACCTTGACAACAGCGCCATCTGACAAGCTAATTAGAGCAATGTTCATAAAAAAGTGCACTGCATATCAATTCTTTTTAATCAAACATGTAACACTCCAGTTTAAAGTTAATTATTTACTATAAGCTTTCTTGTTAATATCTAATTCAAATTCAAATTTCTTCTGAATTGGTAGCACTGCCGTTGGCTGTCGCCCACCTATTCTACGATTTATGAAAGAAAACAATGAAGAAAAAAAAGTATCGGATAGACAGAGAGATAGAGAGAGGGGATGCTTATTTTGAAACGAAAAGTAGAAAAAGGAAGATGGCGACTGTACGAACGGATCGTTAATCTTGTGCTTCTAAAGAATTAAGGAAGAATCTCCTTTGCTTCTCTCTGTGAATCTCCCTTGTATTAAAAAAGGAGGCCTAAGGTGTGTTGACTAAAATGGATACAAATTCTCTGGTTTATTTTGAGCGGACTTCAAGTACATTTACAAAAACAGGTGGGCGTTCTCAAGATCGCTGGCCGTTTGGGCCAGCGTGATTTCTAAGCATGGGGTCGTTTGGCCATCCGAAGTCTGTCGATGACGATACTGAGATAGACGACAGCATAAATGAAGAGGTCCTTGATGAAACCGAACGAGAGCATCTCCTAGAGATGGCTTCCACACAGAACAATCGGAATTGTGCAAACGTAGAATCCTGTTTCGTGAATTCTAGTCCTAACTTTATGGATACTGATCCTTCAACGCCTAGTGTATTTGATCATCAGATTGCGAGAGCATTATAACTCCAATAAATCCAGACATACGGAACTTAACAATTCTAGTCTAATAGGGGCCCTTTTACAGTGGAAATAGACTCGACTAGTAATCCTCCCATCCAGATCCTCTCTTTAGGTAAAATCGTACACAAAAACTTCAAAGACAAATTAATTGAATGCAAAAAGAAGGGGCCAGGTAGAACCATAATCCTTTGCAAATCTGGCTTTGGAGCCAATAGAATTGCAGATAGTTTGGAAAAGATATGGCCTAACCTCAGAGCTTTCATTCCTAACTTTAGAGTTACGTGTATGGGAATCAGTAGATGTGTCTCCTTTGATCTGACCATGGAAGAATTAAGGGAGTGTGACATCAGCCCCGTCCCCATTCTCGCGGCTAAAAGATTCGACTGGAAGGATAACGAGAGTAAAACTATTCCTGGTACTACAGTTCTAGTTACATTTGAGGGACAAACGCTTCCCCAGGACATTAAACTGTATTTCCACTTCTGTCCAGTCGATCCCTATATCTCTCAGCCCAAAATCTTCTACGGTTGCTTTTGACATGGGCATGTCAAAAACATCTGCAAAAATCCGCGATGCCTTTACTGTGATGGAAAGCTCCATGAAGGGGCACAACTTTTCCCTAAAGGATCTGCACCCCCTCAATGTCTAAACTGCAATGGTCCGCCACTTGGCTAGTAATAAAAAGTGCCTCAAATTTCTTTCCGAAAAAGAAATCCGACCAATTACAGCCAATCGTAATATTTCTATTAAATCCGCAGCCTTCATAAATAATAAAGAGCGAAACTATCCTAGTGGCATCGCAAATCTTATACACTCAGCTCCATCTCAACAAAATGTATCTCAAGGCTTCTAAAGCTAACGCTTTAAGTACTCTAATTTCCCTTCCTTAGGTAATGAAAACCTAGACGCTGATCCCATCCACTCGAACTCAAATCGCGAGGAACAACACAACAATCACACAATAAATAAATCCTCTACGGCCTGGAGGTTTGCCCTCTTCTTTTTCCTCAAGTCTCTCCTTATCTCCCAAAAACCGCAACTTTACTCAACTGCGGTCTTTCTCCCATCTGTACTATCGGGATCCTAGCGCTTTCGGTAACGGGGTTTGTTTAGCAGATCACCCTCTTAGTTCGCCTTTTAGATCTCCTACTCACCTTCCTCCAACCATCAATACTGAAAATCTTTCTAAAATGACCTCTTATCTAATGGACTTGCTTCAAAGCTTTTATCCAATCCCGTCTCTATTTAAAAACGTTAGCCTCGAACAATTACTTAGTTCTCTAACTAATAAGAGTATCCAAAGTCCAGTTAGAAAATAATTTGTAAACCTTGGATGTCTTCTGTATTTCTTGCTCTTCATAATACGATATCTTCCTCTTACATATCCGATGGGTAACCTCAAGAAATTAAAGATTTTTCAATGTAATTGTGGTTGTATTATTAATAAAAAAGGTAACTTAGAAAGAATATTGCATAACTATGATGCCGTATTATTGAACGAAACTTGTCTTCAAAGCAAAAATTATTTCTTTAAAAAAAATTTAATATAATTCAGAAAAGGCGCCCCAATAATGTTGGTGGTGAACTGATGATCGTAATAAAGAAAGAGATTCCTTTCTCCGAGTCTATGAAGTTCCTAAGTATTTGGATACGTTGGCTCTCTCTATCCCATCAAACCGGGGAGACCTCCTCATAGTTAATGTCTACAGAAATCCTAGAACCCCAAATAACAACATTAACTGGGAAACTTTTTTCGATTCTTTCTCGGATCATTTCCCCTCTATTATCATAGAAGGGAATTTCAACTGCCACCATCAAGCCTGGGGATGTGACCATTCCTCTCCATGTGAAAATAATTTGTTTAAGGCTATTGAAGATTCTACTTTTAATATTTTAAACGATGGCTCCGCTACATGATTTACCCGAATTAATTAAGCTAAATCGGCAATAGATCTTATTATAGTTTCTAGTAATCTAGTCTCGCTGAGCTCCTGGAAAGTTGAACAGGACAAAATGGGCAGTGATGACTTCCCCATCTCGAATACCTTTGAGATTTCCTTTTCTCACTATGAATTCTTTTCCCATAAATATAACCTTAAAATTCTGTTGGAGCTCCTTTCATGATACCCTTAAAGAAGAAAAATTTAATAATGAACAACTTGATGGTACGCCCTTTTCGGCTGTTCAAGCCTACTTCAATCTTTTTGAACTAATAGATACCCAGGTAGATACCGGCACAATTTTACCTATGAAATTTTCCTAGATCTCCAAAAATTTGAAGATACTGCTAAAAGAACTTTTTAGAAAACCAAAATACTAGGATTTAGATCTTACTGCGCTTCGTTATCTTCCACTTCTAAGACTTCTAATGTTTGGAAGAAGAGTTTCAGTTTTAGACATAGACTTGTGACCTCTCCTTCACCAACTACCTCTTTGACTAACATACAAACCCCAAAAAAGATGGAACAGTTCATTGACACATTCTGTGACTCTTTAGTTCCCTTCCAAATGATTTGACTCCTATTCCACCTCTCTCTGATACTCATTCCTCTTCTGTAGAGACCATAGCTTCTCATCATCTCTCCATACCTCTTAAGCTCCAGGAATTAAATCGGGCTATTAAAAACTCGAAAACAAAATCCTCCCCCGGATTAGATAAATTTAATTATGAAATCATTTAAAACCTCCCAGAAAATATCCTTAACCAACTCCTTATAATTTATAATTTAATTCTGGATGAAGGTTCGTTCCCCGAATCACGGAGTAAATATTTAGTCTTTGTCATTCCTAACCGAACTCGGCTAAATTCCGGCCTACAGCACTTGCCTCATGCTTCCTGAAACTCCTTGCAAGAATAATTACAACCCGTTTGAACTGTTGGTTGGAAAACCAGGTGCTTATGCACAATTCGCAATTGGGATTCAGGAAAAATCGATCCTGTGCGAGAGATGGGTGTTCCTTGGAAGATATGCAGGTTCTTTAAAAACCTGGTTACAGAAAGAAACTTCTTTTCCAAAACAAATGGTTCAAATCAGGGCCCTTATAAATTGATACCGGTCGGTTCAGTTCGCTTTTTTCCGAAAATGTCCTTTTTGAAGCGTATTAAGCTATCGCTGAGGAAACTTAAACTAAAATTAAAGCTTTTAGCGGTAATCGCATCCCTCAATTTCCCTACCCATTACCCTTTCGAGTGAAATGATTGTTTGCTAAAAATTTGAAATTTAAATATGAAGTAGATCTTCCCCAAGATTCAAACTAGTTCTTTTTGGACATGCATGGTAATTTCATGCGGCGAATACAAAACTTCAAGGACGTAGCTTGAATATATTTTTTATTTAAGCTTGGTTACAGACAGACAGCTGATGGCACGAGTTCATAAGGGTTTTCTACGAAACCCTAAACATAGAATAAGAAAAAAGAACATCATTTTTTCCAAAAATAAAAATTTTCTATTATTAAAAGTACCTGAGAGGTCACGCTACTCGCGAGTGAAAGTACAATTAAAACTTGAGGAATACGTTTTTTTAAGCCTGTGTGATAAGTCCAGCGTCCAATACACGTTAGAAGAAATTTGTTGATTTTGTAATATCTACTATCGAAAAAGTCCATGTTTCAGTGAAAGTTTGAAGAATGTCGCTGAATTTATCAATTTCTATAATTAGATCCGCTGAAAATGTTATTCATCTTATAATTTCAAGAGTTGTAATAATTGTAATGTCATTATTTTTTCAGAGAATATGATAGACAACTGATTAATTTCGAATACTCTCTAAGTTACTAAAGTAGAGTCACTCTTATGGCTAAACAAACAGAAAATTTTAAACATTTTCATACAAGTTTGCGTAAATCATTTGTTTCTGGTAAGAGATAGAGTAAATATGTATACAAGGTGATGTTGAGGGGATGAAACAAGAGCATTGAAAATCTAAAAGTGGCAAGGTGGATGCAGAGTGTATTTTTTTGTAAACAATAATATTTTTCAAAGTAACTCTTTAAGTAAGTTCTATTTTAGTTACGGTGTTAAGGGATAGTCCTTCTTCGAGATCAAGTATTTATAGAATTAAAAAAATAATCACACATCCCCTGACAATGATGTGATTCAACAGAAACAGATTACTAGTTTAAATGACAAAAAACCTCTGAATAAAACTAAAAATGTAGGAACCATTTAGGTAACGGTAATATTATTAATTTTCTTCTCCAGAGTATAAAATTAAAAATACTAGGTTTTATACATATCTGGAGTTCTATTTCTCAAAAATTGAAACTTATTATATCTCATGGATGATATACATGATGGAAATCATTTCTTGACTTAAATTTGGATGTCGTTGCCAGAACTTTTGACTGCAGTGGAACGTCGAAATTTTTTTTTAAATGTGGTATAGAGACGAGAAAAGATTAAATTTTGCAACTTTCTGAAGAAATAAGAGCATAATATGTATTTCTCCTCATGCATATATTTTAAATAAAAATTTGGTACATGGCAACTTGAATCTCAGCAATAAAAAATATTGGTTTTAAAGTGGAAAGCTAAAAAATTCAATAAAAGGTTATCAACTTATGTCAATACAAATAAACAAAGCAATCATGAGAGTTTATATAAATATGACCTCATTAATTAGAAAACGTATTACTGCGAGCAATATTAAAATACAGATTTCAATTCCCTACAAGGTACTCAGTTGTGAAATCTTTTGGTTAAACAAATTAGGATAAGTCGGAAACCAGCAAAGATTTTGTATTGTGTTTGGTCCGCACTTTGCAATTGCCTTTGATTAAAAATCAACATCTTCATGACTGCACAGTCTTACTGGATTTTTCTGATGTTTCGCACAATTCTAAGAATGGGAAAAAATTATTCTTGCTAACATTAATTATAGTTGCTGAAAAGTTAATAAATTTTTACATCCGACCAACATTTTTTCTTGAAGAAGCTTACATATAAATATATAAACACAAAATGTTTATACTCTTTTTTGTTACAATGATAATTCATTATGCGCGTCGCTTAAGCAATGTAAGCGCAGGCTTAATTAACAAATTCATATTCCATAAACTATAAGCCGTATATAGAACGAACGATTGAGGTTCGTTGAAAAGCTTCACAGAAAAAACAGACGATAAACTTTACATCGATTTCCGAGTAAAGTTTCACCGCAACAAAAATTAACCTCGACGAATAAAGTTTACACGAAACTTAGATAATTTCGTATTTTTAACCTGTCGCCGAATAATTTTTCATTGAAAAAGCGTCGTCTGCTGTGTACTTGATCATCATCTAAGAATACACAGTCTAGCCGCACGCAACTGAAAAAAAGTTAACCAATAGAAATCAACTCCACCACTTCCAGCCATATTGGAGACGTGAGCGCGCGAGAATGAAGTACATTTGAAATTTAGTAAATGTCATGAGCGAAGATATCAAGTAAAAGAATTGTACAGTTTATAAATCAGCG
>JAWWLR010000128.1:1666668-1676830 GCA_035041075.1 Acraspis erinacei
GGGTGGTGGTGGAGTGAGAAAGGCGAAAATTGGTAACGCACTTTATGAACGGCCCCCAGTTAATGATTGACATGATTTCAGTATTTTCGCCGGATGTCCCATTCCTTATCCCAAGAGGGAATTCCTGACGGACGACGATACAGAGGAAAAGACTGAAAACAAAGCAAGGCAGAATCAGCAACAAACGGTACTTATTATGTAGTTTAAACATTCCTAATTCGTATCAGACGTGTGTAGAGATACCCAAAAAAGTGCTTGGACTTCAAGTAGGATCAGGTATGTATTTAGAGTAAGCGCCGCATAAACTTTGTCAGTACCATATGGTGGCCGGGTTTTTGCGATGTTTGCCGCTTAATCTTTGCATAAGAGTCGTACCGGAAGTCCAAAAGTAGAGTTCTTTCATCCTTTAGAGTAAGATTTTTCTCATTAATCATGTCTTTTCCTTTTTTCTTCGGTAGAATATTTATTTGTGCTCGAGAATTTCGAAAGCTTTCCCAATTTATCAGCCAAGAAAGTTGTTGACAAATTTAACAAAAAAAAAACGGTTGATTATGAAATATTAGTATAAATATTATAGTGATAAAAGATAGCCTAATTGGAAAAGCACTCGGAATTGGAAAGCAGTTGAATTTTAAGTTTTGTCAGCCTTCGAAATTAAGAGCTGCCAGAATATAAAAACTAATTCTAAAAATCTCCCAAATTTAAAAGGACTGCAAATTTAGAAGCAATGTAATTTCGATGGCTTTCAAAATTTAATCTACAGTGTTGTAAATTATAAACACAACAAAACGTTACATTTTAAAAGCACTATAAATTTACAAATGGGTGAGTTTAACATTCACCAGAGTGTGCGATCTGTTCGGGTTCGAGTTCCAATAAAATTCAAATTTAATATATGAAAAATAGCTTATTCTATACAAATTAGCAATAAAAGTTTATAGTTCATTCGTAAAATCAGACATTTAGTTTGAAAAGAAGCAAAAATTAATATTTTAAGTAGGATCAGTTTTTCTTGCATAGTTCTGAAGGGACGTTTGAAAGTACATTTTTTCAAAAACTTTCTATTTTTTAAATCGTAAAATAAAAAATTAAATATTTTCAAATTGAAAAATCATCTTTTATGGAGAAAAACTATTTTTTTTATTGAATTCAAATGTTTTTTATTAAAATTTTATCGGTTAAAGTTTCTTCTCTTTGGTTGAAATTTTCTCTTTTATTTGCTTTTGTTTTAATTTTGATCAAAATCGATATTTTTATTTGAGAAACTACACGCTTTATTGAAAATTCGTTTTTTTTTTTGTTCAATTCAACGGCTTTTATTTAAAAATATTTTTTGTTCGACATATTAACTATTACATTTAACGTTGTTTGTTGAGAATTCATCTGTTGGGTTTAAAATAAACTATTTTGTTCAAAATCTGTTTTTTTTTTTAATTTAAAATTCATTAACTGAAAAATGAATGTCTTTTATTGAAAATTCGTCTCTTTGGCTAAAAATTGATCTTCATGCTCAATAAATATTGTGTTTTTATCGAAAAGTCATTTTTCGGTTAAAAATTTAAATAATTCATAAAAATTCGTTTTTCTTTTTGAAATTTAACTATGTGTCTCAAAATTGATTTTTTTATAGAAAGTGTATCTTCTTGTTTGCAAAATAATTTATTTTGGTTAAAAATGCATGTATTTGTTTTAAAATTTAACTAGCTTATCAAACAAATTTGTTTGGGGTGAAAATTAAGTTTTTAGTTAAAAATTCGACTTTGCTTGAAAATGAATCTTCTTGTTCGAAAATTCATCGTTTTCGTTGAAAATTAATTATTTTTGGTTGAAAATTTCAGCTTTTCCATTTTTGGTAGAAAATGTTTTCTTTTTTAGTTTATTTTAAAATTCACTTTTTTGTTTGCAATTTGAACTATATTGTTGAAAATTTATTTCATTTTTATCTGAAAATGTCGCTATTCCATTTTTGGTTGAAAATTTAAGAATTTTGTTGAAAATTCGTTCTCTTTTAATAAAAAAATTTACCTTCTTTAGTTAGAATTTTAAATAAATTAATCTCTTTGGTTAAAAATGTAACTAGTTTGCTGAAAATTTAACTACTTTGGTTAAACAATTGTTTTTTTATTAAAGATTAGTTTTTTGGTTGAAATTTCAACTGCTAAAAAACTAATCATCTTGTTTGAAAATTAATCTTTTTGGTTGAAAATTCATTGTTTTTAGTGGAAAATTTCAAGTATTTTGTTCCAACTTCCTTTTTTTTATTCGAAATGATTTTTTAACTGAAAATTGAACTATTTCATTTTTGTTTACAAGATTTTTTAGTTGCAAATCCATTTCTTTCGATGAAAAATTAATTTTTGACCGGAAAAATTATTTATTTAACTTCAAGATCGTATTTTTGGTTTAAAACTGTTTTTTTTATTTAATATTACAATATTTAAAATCTTTTTTTATGAAAATTAATTTTTTAAACAGATTCAGCTGTTCCACTTTTGGTTGAAAATGTTTCCTTTTTTAGTTTACTGAATATTTAACAATGTTGTTTAGAATTCGTTCTCTTTTAGTAAAAATTTTACCTTTATTGGTTAGCAGTTCAAATATTTGGTTGAAAGTTTATATCTTTTGTGAAAATTTATCTGTCCAGTAGAAACTTAATCATCTTTTTTGAAAACTCAACTTTTTGGTTGAAAGTTCTACTATTTGGTAAAAAAAATAGAAAATGTTATCAAACCACGTACTTTGAATTTTTTTTGAGTAGACAATAATTTTATGTTTGTAAAATTCAAAACTACGCAAGAAACAGTTACCAGTAACTAAAGTATTATATTTTTTCTCGTCAACCTGAATCACTTACTCTTTTACTTTATTTTACAAATAAAATATAAGTTTTTATTAATAATTTGTATGAAAAAAGCTATTTTTCATTTATTAAAAAACAGATCGCGCACTCTGGTGAGTGATAAACTCCCCCATTGGTTACGTTACAAAAGCCTTCAAAAATTTAAATTTAGTTCGTTTGCAACCAATAATATATATATATATATATATATATATATATATATATATAAAACGACCGATTTCAGAAAATTTGGCCGTTTTAAGAATTTTGCAAATTTAAGGGCTTCAAACATTTGAAAACTAAAAGTTGTTGGACTCAATGTATATTTCTAGAAAGAATTTATCTGGTGATTTATGATCAGTTCAATGGCAAATATAAAATCTTGTAGAGACTTTAATATAAAAAAAAGATTTGAATATTTTTTTCAACTTTTTAAAAGTTTCCTTTTTTTAGTATTGCTTCCAATTGCGTCCGGCAGTAAAATTAAATCCAAATTTTGCAAAATACTTTTTTAATATAATAACTCCCTATTCTACAGTTTTATTTTAAAATATATAAAACGTTTAAAAACTATCCAAAAGTAATTTAAAAAACAATAAAAACAATAAAATAAACAATAACAATAAAACAATAAAAAGTGCAAAAAAGCTATAATAACCTTAATAACAAAAAACGGTTTTTTGTCATACAAAAAAACTTGATAAGACACAGTTTTAAATTTATCCAATTCTTTTATAGAACTTTGTTTAATCAGTTGTTATCAAATATGCAAAAAGAAATTAATTTTCCTTATTTCAAAAAAGGGTGCAATACCTATTTTCTTGTAATATTAAAAATATGTAGAAACTATCCAAAGTTGAAAAAAAAGCAAATTCGAGTAGAAAATCACTTTAATAACCGCAATGACAAATATTTATCCTTAAAGGCACAGTTTTCAGTAAAGAAAATGCGAGTCAAAGAACTCTTAGGTTTTAATTTGAAGTCCTTTAAATTAAAAACTTAAAACTGCTTATTTCAAAAGCGCTGCTTTATTATTGCTTAACTTACGGAAGCCTTTAAAATTTTCCTGTGAGAAAATTGGTATTCTTAATTCTTAAATTATTTAAAATGTGAAAGCGTTCAAATGTTGAAAGTCTACCAAAATTGAAAAGTGCTATTGATTGTGAAAAATAGGGTATTTGAAAGCATTTAATTTGCAAAGTTTTAGATTAAAACCAAAAAAACCCTTTAGAAGCAGCTGCAGATTTTGGACAATATTCCACATTTTCATAAATTTGAAAAGCGCCATTTGAAAGAATCAAATTTTTTAAATATTTGTATGCACCGTCAAATATAAAAACCAAGCAAATTTCGATGGTTTTCAAATTTTATTTGTAATTCCTGTAAATGTAAAACAAAAACTGACCATTTCAAAAGCGCTGCTTTATAATTGCTTGACTTACAGAAGCCTTCAAAATTTTAAAGCGACCAAATTTAGAAATTATGACAACTTGAATGTGAAAGAATTTAAAAAAATATAGTTTTATAAAAATATAAATAGTTTTGAAATCATTCGATTTACTGGAAATCAAGAAAATCTGGAAATTTGAAATTTTGAAGTTATTTTAAACCTGAACGTGTTTGAATGTAGAAAGTCTACAAAAGTTGAAAGTGCTATTATTTGTGAAAATTAACTTACACATTTTGAAGCATTTAATTTGCGTAGTTTTATTTATTTATTTTTTTTAATTTTTCTGGAAGAAACTTGAGAATTTGAAGAATTTTCCAACTTAAAAATCAAAATTAATTTGGAAATTGGAAAATTGTCTATATTCTACATTTTCAAAAATATGAAAGACGAGAGTCTCTGAATAGCCGAAGGTCAAATTTTTTAAACATTTTTCTGTGGCTGCTTTGAAATTTGGAAATCTAAAAGTTTAAATATCTCTTAAAATTCGAAACATTCTAATTTTAAAGGCTTTTAAAATTCATTAATTTATGAAAATTGCGACACTTAGGTTTAATTATTTTGAATGCTTTTAGAATTATACAAATTTGCATAAATGAATTAAAAAATGCTTGTACTTTGGACTGGTACGTACCTTTTAATTATAAAAATGGCTCTCCAATGCTACTTACTGCTTTCTTCAAAAACGCATTTTTTTATATGTCTGCTTAAAATCTTAGATGTAAACTAAAAATATTTAAATAATTTTTAAATTCATTTATGCTATTAAACGTTGAAATATACATTAATTAACAACATTCTAATTGTATTTCAGTAGTTTTACATTTCGTGATTTTCAATTCATGGCTTTATTTTTAAAGAAATTATCATTGAAAAAAGTCACTATCGCTTCTTCAATGATCCGAATTTCCACTTTTGAAAGCTTCTGAATATTGAAATTAAAATTTTTCTACACGAAGCTATCAAATTCGAAAAGCCTTCGTAATTTAAAAAGCATTTACTCAAAGTTTAGAAAATCCTAACTTTTAAATCACTTGAAGTTTGTAATACGGATAAGCAAAGAACAGTAGCATTTTAAATTGTAGGCGAGCGGATAATCACGGAGAAGTCGCTTAGAAATCAAAAGTTTCCGATGTCCTAAAAAGGAAGGTGGTGATTCCTTGGATTTTAAGTTTGCGGAAATATTTTTAATCATATAAATTCATAAAGAGCAATAATTTTTAAAATATACAACCTTAAATGATGTTTCTTCAATTAAAAAAATTATAATTTTGTGAGGCTGGCACCCACAGCTTCTAAACTATACATTTTTATGAAAAAAGTTACTCGAAACTTTTTTTAGAAACATTTAGCTTATTGTTAACATATTTATAATAAATCTGACTTACATTGATAACAAATGTAAAAAATTTCAAAATAGTTTTCCTTTCGATTTGTTAGTATTACTTAAGTATAAGTATATTAAAAGTATATTTTGATATAAAAAATTTTTATTATAAATAGCTATCATATTGTCTTGAAATAGAAATAATAAGTTAACCAAAACATGATACGAATAATAATAATAATAAATTATTATGTTACAGACCTGTCAAATCAGTTTTCTTTTGCCATTTTCGAAAAATTCTAAATTGAGTAAAAATGTTTTTTTTTTATATAATTTTTTATTATTATTTAATTGCAAAAACTGTATATCAAAAAAATTTACCATAATTTTCGAAGCAATCGAGAAGGTTCTTGGAATTTTCAAATAAAAAAAGGGAACAGAAGGTATTAACCGATTAAAAAATTTATTTATTTTTACTTTTTTCGGATGCCAACCCACAAATATTTTTCGGTCAGCTCAAGCGATTCGACTAGATTGATCATTTTCACTCCGCCCTAGTGTTTACCCTACCTGGAAAACCTGGAATTTTCAGTGAATTTTTATATGTCTGAAATACCCTGGAAATCTCGGAAATTTTTTTTAAGAGCGTTTACTATTCCGGTTGAAACTTGAACTGTTTTGTTTAATTTTTTTATTACATTTTTTTAAACTCAATTCATTTTTTTTTTTACTAAAAATTTCATTTTTGATTGAAAAATCGCCTATTTTAGTTGAAAATTCATCTTTTGGGTTTAAAATTCACGTATGCAATTGAAGATTCATAATTTTGTTTGAAATTTAATTTTTTAACTAAAAATGTTACTATTTATTCAATTTTTGGTATAAACATTATTTATAGGTTGTAAATTAATCTTTTTGGTTGAAAATTCAAATATTGGGTTGAAAATTGATTTTTTAGAATTAAAAATTCAACTGTTTGCTTGAGAATACATGTATTAAAGTTAATTATAATTTTTTTGATTGAAAATTCAACTATTCCAGTTAAAGATTTATTATTTGAGTTGAAAATTCACCTTTTTGGTTCAAAATAAAACTAGTTCGTTGAAAGTTAAACTATTTCTGTTGAAGATTCATCACTTTGTTTGAAAATTAATGTTTTAACTATTCAATTTTTGGTATGAAAATAATCTTTTCAGTGGAAAATTCGCCTTTTTTGTAAAAGAAAAATATTCTTGGTTGAAAATTAATCTTTTTCGTTGAAAATTTCGATATTCCAGTTAATATTCTTATGTTTATTTGATAATTAATTTCTTGTTTATTTAAAATTTAACTATTGCAGTTCAAGATTCATAATTTTATCTGAAAATTCATCAGTTTGGTTTCAACTTATTTTCTGGTAACTTGCAGTTTGAAACTATATCCTTTTTAGTTGAAAATTCAATTTTTTGTTTGAGAATTTGTGTGTATAAGGCTTGAAAATGAATTTCCTTAGTTTTGAATTTATAAATTAATATAAATTTAAGAATAAACAAATTCTTTCGTCCCTTGAAAGTATTTTTTATTTTTTTAGGAAAGTCCTAAACTTTATGAAAGAAAAATAACATTTTAGGGATATTATCGAGTCTAGAAAATGAAAGTTTTTTTATTTAATTACAATTAAGGGCATCTTGCCCGGAAAACCTGAAATTATCAGGGAATTTTTGAATACCGGGAAAAACCTCTTCGTTTTATTTTGGTTTTTGTAATTAATTTTCTTAACTTCAAATTTACATATTCGTTTTTACTTGAAAGTTCAACTATTTCGTCAAAAATTATTCATCAATCTTGTTGAAAATTCAATAGTTTTACTTGAAAGTTTAAGAATTTAGAGCGGCTTAAATTGAATTTATTACAGTTCCTACATTAACTTTACCTAAATGCGCACCGGATTTAAGTATAAGAGGATAAAATGAAAATTTAGGTAAATTATTATTCAAAATTCATACCCTTTATTGACAAATGAAAAAATGATGTAAAAAGGACATTAGTTATAATAAATTCGCGAAACTGTCTACATATTACAAGTCGATTTTTTTAAAATGTGAAATATTTGCAAAGATTAAAAAGTTATAATTTATTAAATTAAAAACGCGTTATTTAAAATTTTTTTTATCTCGAAAGATGATTATTTTGCGGGTATTTATTTAACTTATTTTAGTATACACTAAGTCTTGTAGATCGCGGTCGCCATCTTTGACGCCATTTTCCAAAGAGTTCTGCAATCTTAAATTCCAAGAAAATCGTCATATTCCTTCTGAGGGCGTCGAAAGTGATCGATTGTAACGCAAACTAGTGAATAGCGCCAGAAAGGGATTGATTAGTTTCTTGCAAAAAAAAAAAAAATTAGGAGTGGTCCGCTCGGCTATTTGGAATGATTATAGCTGAATTGCTGGGAATATTGAAGGCGGCAGAGTTTTGACGCGAGGATATCGTAATCTGAATTTTCAGCAGCAAAATCAGCAGCAGCAAGGAGGTAACAGTGAACACAATCACGGTCAAAATCCAAAAAGAGTGCGACTGAATGGACCTCATGGAGCGCCAGAATTCCATCAGCACCAAAGTCACGCAATGACCCATCAGCAACCGCCGGGGATGGTTTATTCGACTGCTCAGCCGACTCAGCAGTCGAATTTTCATCAACGCTTTTGATAGATCTCTCTAATCGAGCGCTTTCTATGACGCCCAGTCCGACAAGTATTTCAGTGACCCATCGACTTATTTGTGTATGTATGCATGTCTGAATTATGAAACACGTCAACTGTATATTATCTTTGTCCGATACTAGAAATTTATTTATATACGCAAGTGAGATTTTATTTCTTGACCTCGATCCTTGCAGGGATGATACAGCAGGCCTGACAGACCGGACTCTAGATCCCATATTTTACCCTATATGCAGTTGAGGTTCTTAAAGTATCCTATTTTCAAGATTTCGTTCCCTAACCAGATAACAAAATGACTGCACAGTGCGAGCATTATGGGTCGCAAGCGTGCGGGTAAGGCTGCATTACGTGAGTTCATATCACCACGCAGATGTGTCTTCCATGTGGTAGCATGTGTCGCGCACGTCGTGCGAGTCGCGCGTGTACGGGTAAAATGCGAGCACCTAGTTTCGGGCCAAATTCAAATGGCCTTTACAGAGTTTTCATTCCCATATCTTGAAATACATTTTTTTTTATTCTGATAAAAGAGAAAAACATGTCCATATTTTGTAAATATTTTGTGCTGAGGTTAAAAAAACATGGCGTCGGTGACTGGAGGGAAATTAAAGAAAATATTTAATGAAATCACAAAATCTATCATTTTCTTATATTAATTTTAACATTTTATTAAATAGATACTAAAAAATAAAAACAAACTTCCAAAATAGTTTTTCACACTATATAAATTAACGAAAAATTATATGTTTAGGAAGATAAAAAACTGAAGTTCTTCCCTATGCATTATTAATATTAAATATTGTACCCGATACAAATATTTCAAATTTGTTTATTTATACTGTCATTTTATGAAAAAATTGTAACGATTCATGCATTGTGCTCTCATTGTGCTCGCGCTTCATGCTCATCACAAAGTGTGAGGTGTATGCATCGCACGGACGTGACCCTCACCACATGCGATGCATGTGCCTCACACCCTGCAAGCACCGCGTGCCTCGCATGCCGTGCGAGTAACGTGCCCCGCACTTTTGATATCTGGGCCAAGTGTGGTATCATTTGGAGCTCATTTATCGTTTTAAGTTCCTTTTCAGCAAGTGGGGCTCATTTTTGTTGCAGCTCCTTTGGAGCCAAAATTGTTTTTCTATGGAAACCTCAGTTTTTTCTGTGTTTGAACTAACAAATTTTATTTCGAATTTTCATTCATATTTTTTACCCGAACTGAAATATTTACAGCTTTTTATAGCTGTTTTTATATCTTTAAAATACTTTCGAAGCTTCCAATAGGAAATAAGCCTTTATATATCAACAACTTGTCATAGAGAGTTTAAATGATAATTTTCATAATATATCTTATAATGATTTTCTTTCTTGGTTTGTTTCAGGTAAGTTATGAACAGGTCGAGATATAAACTACAAGCTTCTCGTTAACATCTGTTTGAACAGAATGGTATGTTGGATTATTTATCAGACAACGTTTATCCTATATAAATTTTTTCAGGCAGTATACCGACTTGGCTTGAACACGCGCTTGCATTTCATAAAAAAAGTTTAAAAAATGCAGAGATAAATGAAGACCGGCCATCAAAAACATCGCTCCTTGATTTATTCTATTTCATTTGTAGATTATATTTTGATCATAAGCAAAACATTTTGATTTGTAGAGCTAGAAGAAAATTTTCAGAAATGATGAATTTCATTTCAATTTTTAGTTTTGAAAATTATTCAGGTCATCGATTTCAAATATATATATATATGGTTAGGTTTGATTCCTCTACAATCAAATCGTAGGGGTTGCGGGTAGAGGGTCCCTGTATCAAGGTTTTCTGCTGAATATGGTTACAAAAAGTTAA
>JAWWLR010000128.1:1680236-1690956 GCA_035041075.1 Acraspis erinacei
GGATCCAATATGACGGACAAAAAAGTTGTTAGTTTTTACTAATTTAAGAGGGCGGATCCAATATGGCGTCCAAAATTGTCGGAAATAGTTCAATATTCATGAAATCTGGTATGCAGGGATTTTCGGGTCGCTGGTTACTGAATGCACTATTGTATATTGTACCATACTGAAAGCAACATTGTACCCATTTTGGTAAACATTCATCATCCAAAAATTGTTTTATTGAAAAATATCAAAATAAGCAAAAAAATTTCGACTTTAAGCCGCCATATTGGATGCTTCCATCTCGAAGCTGAAAAACCCTATACATGCATTTTGAAGGTTAGGTTCCACGGACGCAAAAAATGCGCAAATTATAAAAATCCAAGGGCAGTTTCGAGGTGTAAATTTACAATAACAAATTTGACATTCAAAATTTCGTGTTTTCTGTTAAATAAAAATATATAACTTTGTTAATATGCATTTTTTCAAAATTCTGATTATACCAATCGAAATTCCATACAATTTTACATCGATTTTGACTTGTCTCAATTTTTTTTACATTCGTTTATTTTTAATTTAAAGAATTTTTTAATTGCAGTCTTGAAGACTTAAACAATTAGAAATTAAAAGCGTTTGAAGTAAATATAAGTAAATAAATAATTTTTTAAAGTGGATCTGTATTTTAAGTATTAAAAACTGAAGAATAATTGATTCAATAAAGCAATTCTAAATCCATTCAAATTTTAAGAATTTCCAGATTGTAACTGTTTCAATTCGAAAGTCTTAATCATCATAAAAATGTAAAAGTATAATTGAAACTTTATAAACTATTTTCCACTTCAAAATAACTTAATGATATATTCGTAATTAAATGCTTTTAATAAATTTAAAACATTGTTTCAGTATAAATTATTCAATTTTTAATCATTTTAATGGGAAATTTTTTAATTAAGAAAAATAATAATTATTTAATGTTTAATAATATTTTAATGTTAATTCAAGACGAGTAAATTGAAGCTAAATATTTAAAATTAAACAATTTTAAACTTCATTGTTTGACATAATAAGCTTTCAATTGTTAAAATTTCGAAAAGCTTTTAAACTTTTAATAATGATTAAACAGTTATTATTTGTTGACGATATTTGAGTAATTTTAAGAGATATTTAGAAGTTTTGAAATATTCAAAATTAATTTAAAACTTGAAATAATACCAAGTAATTTAAATGAAGTGTGTGAAATTTTTTTCTTGAACTTCGAAACATATTTTAAAATGAATAGAATTTTTTCTAAAATTTTTAGAAAATCCTCCAAATTAAAAAAATCCTTAGCATTCTTAAAAATCTTCTAAATTTTTTGTTCGAAATATGCAAAAATCTACAGTTGCTTTTAAATTAGACTGTTGGTATTTGCACTGAAATTTCGGTACGAATAGCCGGATTTTGTCGGCAAATACGCTTCGTTTAAATTATTTGAAATTATTTCAAGTTCTAAGTTAATTTTAAATCTTTTTAAAACCTCTGAATATCTCTTAAAATTACTCTAATTTTTTCTACAAATAATAAGTGTTCAATTCTTATTTCTAAATTCAAATTTTCAGGAATTGTTTTTAATTCACAGGATTTTCTAAAAAGTGTATCACAAATTCAATTAATTTTAAAAGTTATTTGGAAGTTCTGAACAAATTTCGAAAATAATTTGAACTTTGAAAATGTTTCTAGCCTAAAATAACTTATTAATATAATTTTGTAAAATTTTAAAGTTCATTGATTGATGCTTTAATTTATAGTATTTAAAACTGTTCAATTAAAAAGTGTTGGTACCTTCCAGTTTATACTTATAAATTATTGAGCCTTTGAATACAAAATTTTTGAATTGAAAAACTTTTAAACTTCAATTGTAAAACTTTAAAACTCAAGAGTTCCATTTAGTTTTGCTACACATAAGATAATTTCAGAAATTCAGGGAATGCCAGGAAAATTATTCTCTTTTGGTTGAGGATTCAAACCATTTTGTCTAAAATTCATATTTTTTTATTGAATTCAAATACTTAGATGGAAGTGGAATTAATTTTTGTTAAAAATTCATTTTTTTTTGTTGATGATTCATGATTTCAGTTCATAAACCTTTTTTTTCTAGTTCAGAATTTAATTATTTTGTTATAAATTAATTGTTTTAACTGAAGTTTTAACTCCTACATGTTTGTCTCAAAATTTATCTTCTTAAGTTTAAAATTCAATTATTTGGTTTGAAGTTTCTGTATTTTATTGAAAATTTTCATTTTTGGGAGAATGTTTAAGCTTCTTGGTGACTAATTCCTCTTTTTGGTTGATAATTCCTTAAATATTTCAAATATTTTGTTGAAAAATCATTTACTTTGTGAAAATATCGTCTACTTTGGTAAAAAAAGTCATCTTATTGGTTGAAAATTGATCTTTTTGGTTGAAATTTATTATTTTCTTATTTCAGATTAATTTTTTAAAGTGAGAATTACCTTTTCCATTTTTCGTATAAAATTATACTATTTCGTTGAAAATTTACATTGATTTTATTGAAAATTAAATGTTGTTTACTGAAAATTTAATTTAGGTAAAAATTGATCTGTTATCGGTGAAAATTAATTTATTTGTCGAAAATCCGTATTTTTTGGTAGAAGAGTACTCTCATTAGTTGAAACTCATCTTTTTGGTTAAAAATTAATTTCTGCAGTTGAAAATCTAAATATTTTATTCTTGGTAGAAAATGTATCTTTTTAGTTAAAAATTCATGTACTTTATTAAAAATTAAATTAATTTTTCAGTTGAAGATTTATAATTTTAGTTGAAAAATCACTGTAAACTATTCCATTTATTGTGGACCATTGACCTTTTTTGATGGAAATATACATAATCTTTGTCGTTAAAAAACGTTCTGCTTTGGAAAAACTTTAAGTATTCTGTGTTTTAATAATTCATTTCTATGGCTGAAAAAATTTTAAGTTAAGAATTCGTTTTTTTCATAGAAAATTTATCTTTCGATTTAAAAATTTATATTATTGGTTGAAAATTAATTAATTTTGCTGAAAATTCGTTTTTTTTGTTTGTTTAAAATTTACGTTTCTAACTGCAAATTGAAATATTCTAGTTTTGGTTTGTAAATTGATATTTTTCAGTTGAAAATTTATATATTTGATTGAAACTCTATCTTTTCTGGTAGAGAATTCATCTTTTGAGTTTAAAATTGAATTATTTTGTTGAGAATTCATATTTTTTTTAAATTGCTTGTTTTATCTGAAAATTTAATTCTTCTATTTTTGTTTAAAAAATCATCTTGTGGATAAAAAAAGTTCAAAAATTTTGTTTGAACGATTATTTTTCTAACATTTTACCTATTCTAATTTTGGTTGATAATTGATCTATTTTAGATGAAAATTCATTTACTTTGTTGAAAATTATTCCTTTTGATAAAAAATTAATCTTTTGGGTTAAAAATTTATATTTTTGGTTAAAGGTTCATCATTTTAGTTAAAAATTAATTTCTTTGGTTGAAAAGTTATCTCCTTGATTTGAAGCCACAACTAAATTTGTTTAAAACCTATTGAAAAACAAAATTTTGTTGTGCAAGTTTGCTGAAAATTAATGTTTTAACTGAAATTTTAAGTATTCCATTATGATAGAGGAGACGCCTCTACGCCGTGTTCTTGTCAAAATATGTTTTCTCGAAGGGAATTTCCCCGGGTTGGGCAGGTCTAATTTAATTCATTCTAAATTCCTTTAACTTTACCTTGAATTTTTCGGTATTTTTTCAAATTCTTCTGAAATCTCTTGATTCTTTATAAGGCCATGTCAAATTTATTTTTAGCAATACATTTTTTTTATTTTTAAAATGTTTTCAATTCTTTTGATTTTTTAAATTCATTTTGAAATTTTAAGGATTTCATCAAATTTTTCTCGTTTACCTTCAATTCTTCTAGAAGATTTATTCCAATTTTGCGTGCATCAATGGATTTTTTTTACTCACCAATATGGCGGCGACTCCTTTGAAAATATAAAAAGTTTATTTTCACCAAAAACTCATTATATTTTTTGCCAATTTTTAGCTAAATTTGGCCTTTCATATGGAAGACGTCCATATTGTAAAATCCATGCTCCATGATCCATGAAGAAAGAAAAATTGTTGTTGGGAAAAATTGCTACAAAAATTCTTCCTTATTATTTTTCAGTCTTACTTCGTTTCTTTTTTTGCGATTTTAAAAGATGGAAATTGGTTTTTCACTGTTCTATATTGGAGAAAATATTAGAATAAAGTTTGGTTTAAGTAACTCTTGGATATTTTTTAATTCTTAAAAAATCGTATTGTTTTTATCTATGACTAAATAAACACTTTCAGCAAAATGTATAATAAGTTCTAATATGAAAAAATCTCTAATCATTAAATAATTCTGCATATTGATAAAAAACTTGTGATTTTTCAAGAAGAAAAATCTATTCTTAGATTATTTAAATCAAAGTTAATTTGTTCTGTTTTTTTAAACATATAAACCGGTGAAAAATACATTTTTACCTCTTAAAATCTAAAAATCAACTTTTCAGAAAAACGAAGTGAAATTAAAAAATATTAAAGGAGTATTTTTGTAGCCGTTTTTCGTAGGCACAGTGAAAAACTGAAAATTACGATTAAAAGAAAATTAAAATCGTTTCAACCGAAAAAGGCTCGAATGAAGCGATTTTTAATAGAAAAAATAACGCAGTTAAGAATGATGTTTGAAACAGTTTACATTTTTTTCAATTCGGACTATTATTATGCGATGAACGAGTTCATTTTTAAATAATTATTAGAAATTACTGCGACTTAAAATTTAGATTTTGCATTTTTAATAAATTCAACACTTTTAATAAATTGTTTTATTTGGAAAGCTTTGAATTTTAAATCTTTAGTTTGAATCATTTCCAAATTAACAATTGATATATTCAAAATTGAATAATTTCAAATTACCTCATAAATTAAACCATTTAAAATTAATAGCGTGTGAAATAACGTTTTCTCCAATTTGGAAATTCAAAATTAAAAAAATTGAAGTTGAGAACATTCCAGAATTAATTATTTCAAACATCGACTTCTAAATCGTGTATTAAATTTTCCTAGTTTAGGTAGAAATTTAATTTTAAAGTGGCCGAATTTAATAATTTTCCCATTTTTTTAGTACGCTACTAATTTTTTTACTTGGATTTAGATTTCAGGTAAAATAATTATTGTATAATTATAATTTTGCACATATTTATTGTATTTCAAGTTCTTAAGAAATAGAAATAATTTAATACAAAAGAAAAAGCGTCTTTATTTACCTTTTTCCTTCAACATTATTTTATTCATAATCATAATCTCCTCGCCGTCAGCCAACTAACTTTCCTGAATGCATTCTTAAAAGTTTATTTCTTTTTATTAAATTTTTTCCAGATGAAGGCATTTTTATATAAGTAAATTAATTTAATATTTATTTTCAGAACTCAAGAAATTAAATCAGATAGATTTTGTGTGTTCGTCTTTTGTTAATCTAATTATCGATATTTGACCAATTTCACTTTGAAACTGACATCACTGCTACTTTTTGTTACATTTTCTATTAAAAAAAAAAGGTATAAAAAATATTTCCCTCCTTCAAGGAGGGAATAAAACGCAATAAAAATGTCTCTAAAATGTAAATAATGAAATTCAATACAATGCGGCCTTTTATACTAAATAAACTAAATTCCCTCAATCCACTAAAATTTCTGAAAACAAGATCCTTAATCAAGAAAAGTGCAGTTAAAAAATTTCAGTCTATTCACGTTAGAGAAAATTACAGGGATTTGGCGAGGAGAACCTTTTTTAAAACAGCCGCGATTTTTCCCCGAGAGAAAAATTCCAAGGTTCAAATTCCTTTTTATAAGAAAAATCAAGAGTCATCGTCTTTGCTGAATTTAGGATTGGACTTGGCACTCGTGATTCTTAGGATAATTTTCATTTCGTCAGTGATTTTTGGTTTATTAACATTCTACTGGACGACTCGATTGCTTAGAATCTATCACGTTTTTCCTCCAGTTCTTCTCAAAGGTATAAATGTTATTTAAATTAAAAATTTTATTAACAATAGACAGGTATTTTCATTTTTATTTATCAAATTCTTGGTTTTTTTGATCAGCAATCGAAATCCTGGGTCCGACATTTATTAAATTTGGACAATGGATAGCTACTCGAAGGGATCTTTTCCCGGAAGAATTTTGCTGGACTCTTTCGAAACTTCAAAGGTACGCAGCCACGCATTCTTGGACTTATACGAAACATTTATTGGAGGTGACTTATGGGTCGAATTGGAGGGAATTGTTTCTCAAATTTGACAGCGAAGTTCCTATTGGTTCCGGATGCTGTGCTCAGGTTAATTAAAAAAGAGATTTTTTAAATACATCTAATTTTAAGGGACTGCGGTTAGAAATAATTTTTAAACATTTAATTTAGTTAGATTAAAATAAACTTTTCCCTGCTTTTGCAACATTTTTAATTATTCTATTATATTAATTATTATATTATATTTTAATTATTATATTTAATATATCATATTAATTGAAAAGTGACCAAAGTAAAAAGTTAAAAATGTTCAAATCGTCCAAAAAGTTTTCTAGCTTAAGACCCAGTTTAATTTGAAACAGCTTTAAAATTTTTATTTATAATTCAAAAGGTTTGAAAGTGGCTTAATTTCAATGTTCCGTTTGGTGAAAAAATCCTGCCAGAAATTTTCTTTTATAAAAGTTTTTTTTAAACATTCCGCTAGGCAATGTAAATTTAAGGCTAAAAATTCTTGCATTCCTAGAAAGTATTTTTCATTTTGCTTAAGAAAACCCTTAATTGTATGAAACAATAAATCAAATTTTAGAGATATAATTTGACTTTGAATACGAAAATTTGTAATGTAATTACAACTAATTGTCAGGGAATTTTTTTTCTAAAGTCAGAGATTTTTTTCTAATGTTTGCTTAATTTTATTTTTAAATTACAATACAAAATTGAATAAAAATTATTTTTTATTTGTAAAAGTAGTTTTGTATTACTGTATTTAACTTTTTTGTTAAAAATGCGCTTACTTTTTGGTTTTAAATTAATTATTCTACCTGCAAATTTAACTATTCTGTTTTTGGTTGAAATATCAATTACTATATTTTGCGTTTAGAATTCGCCTTTTCGGAATAACAATTTAATTACTGATTCAAAATTTAAACTCTTTTGTTACAAATTATTTTTTTTATAAATATTAAATATTTGAATTAAAAATGTATCTCTTTAGTTGAACAATGAATTATTTTTTTCACAATTTGTACTGTAAATTTAACTATTCCTGTTAAAACATAAACTATTTTGTTGATTTTTTGTTTGAAAATTAATTTTTTGTGACTAAAATTATAACTATTCCAGTTTAATATTTTATCATTTTATTTAAAAATTCATCTCCTTGCTTGAATATTAATGATTAAACTACAAATTTAACTACTCATTTTTTGGTTGAAAAATTATCTCTTTTGTTGAAAATTCATCAGTTTTATTGAAAATATTTTACATAAAAATGCCTCACTTTGTTTGAAAATGTAACTATTTTTTTGGAAATTAGTTGTTTTCGTGCTTGAAAGTTTTTTTTTTAATGAAAATGTAAATATTCTATTTGAATATTTAATCATTTTATATAAAAATTTCTATATTTGGTTAAACATTTTTTTTTTACTAAAAATTTAACTATTAATTTTTTTCGTAGGATAATGATTTCTTTTAGTACAAAATTCGTCTTTTTGGTAGAAAATTTAAATATTCCAGTTAAAGACGCATCATTTTAGTTCAAAATTTATCAATTTCGTTAAAAATTATTATTTTGGAAATTTGTCTTTTTTAGTGGAAAATTAAAATATTTCGATAAAAATTCATGCATTTTGTTGAAAAATCGTCTGTTTTTGTAGAAAATTAATTTTCTTATTAAAAAATGTATCTTTTAGTTTAAAACTCCAGCCTAATCTTAAGTTATCGCAAAATTGTAAATATTTGTTCAAATCTAATATTTTTAATTAAAAATACAAATAATTTGGGACAACAAAAACACTAAAATAACAGAAAATTGTTCAGAATTGTAAATTTTCTTAAAAATGTAGTAATTTTTGTTGAAAAAATAATATTTTCTATGAAAAAAATTAATATATCTTGAAACTGTCCAAAAATTTCAAATCTTTTCTAGCCATAATGATATCCTTTTGGAAATTTTAAATGATTTTTTATTTTGAAAAATTTCCAAAAAGTGTGTGGAAGATTTTAAAGCAAAAGGTTTCAATTCGGCAAAAGAATTTTTAACCTTTAGATGATTTTTAAGGATTTCAGAAATAAACTTGAGTCGCTTTAAAAGGATTTTCGAAATGTTTCAAGAGAATAAACCAAATGTTCTTAAATTTTTTGGAAAAATTCAGAAGATTATAAAGGAATTTTTGATATTGAACGAATTTTCAAAATTTTGAGAAAAAATCGAGTCAGCTAAAAATATTTTAAAGAATTTAAGATGTTCTAAATAGATAAGAAATATTGAAAAACTTGGAAACATTTCCGAAAATTTAGTAAATATTTCTTGATTTCTTCCAAACTTCTAAAAGTCCGCAACATCTTTTAGAAAGTCGAATTTTTTCTAATATTTTGTAAATTCCTATAAAATAAAAAATTCCTTTAAAATCTTCTAGAATCTTTTCTGAAATATCTGAAATAATCAAAAATATTTTTTTTTAACTTTCTTAAGAGTATTATAAAAATTATATTTATATAAATTTAAAAACAATCTGATAATTCTTATTTTCTTGTTCTCAATTCACAGAATTTAATTTCAACTCGAATTAAAGTGACCATTAATATTCCATTAATATTCAAATACCAGAATTTTAATCTTGTAATATTTATAACATGACATTAACATAACATTTTAATTTTCAAATTTATTTATTTATTTGAAAAGAATGTGTTTTCTAACAAAAAAGATGACTTTTAAACAAAATGCTTGAATTTTCACACTAAATAATTAACTTTTTAACATAATATTTGAATGTTTAATCTAAAAAGATCATTTCCGACAAAAGTGTCACAGTTTATATTTCAATAAAAAAAATGTTTAATTAAAAAGACGAATTTTTTCTACAACAATTGAATCTTCAAACCAAAATATTACTTTACAGCAAAAAAATTAATTTTCCACGAAACTGATGCATTTATACCCAACAAATATGAAATTTCAAACCGAAAAAATTATTTTGTTACTAAAAAAAAGAAGAATGTTGAAGTAGAAGCATCCAAAGAGATGAATTTTCAACTAAAAATATAAATATTCGAGAGAAAAAAATGATTTCTGAACAAATAAAAATAATTTTTAAACAAAAAGTGTAATTTTTATTTAAAAAAATATGTTTCTACTAAAACAGATAAATTTTTAATTCAAAAAGAAAATTGTTGAAATAGTTGTATTTTCTGTTAAAAACAAGTTGACTTTTTACGCTAAAAATATGCATTATTAAACAAGAAATAAGTTTCTACCAAAAAATTTAATTTTCAATCCAAGAAGCCATTTTTCAACATTAAATATTAATTTTAAACAAAAAGTATGACTTTTTAATAAAATTTTTGAAGTTTTAACTAAATAGTTTCATTTTTATCGAAGTAAGATGTAATTTCTGCTGAAGCAGGTGAATTTTAAAATCAAAAAGGCAAACTTTCAAAAAAAAGGTTTAAATTTCAATTGAAAAGTTGCATTTTTTATTCACGAAAGATAAAATTTCTTCTAGAACAGATGAATTACCAAAAAAAACTTTTAAAAAATAGTTAAATTCTTATCCAAAGAAAATTCCAGTTAACTTTCCAGCACCAAAATAAGAGTTGTAAAAATAAGTTAATTTTCTGCTAAATAGTCGAATTTTCAACCAAAAAGTGTGACTTTTTGTCCAAGAAAAATTCTACTATAACAGGTGAATTTTTAAATCAAAAAGACAAATATAAAAAAAAGAATTGAATTTTCCCCTAAAAATTTTTCAATTGACTTCAACGCAAAAAAATGAATTTTTAACAAAAAGTAAATTTTGTAGGATATAAGGTAAATGCACCTATTTGCGTCAGTGTAAGGGTTACGACAGAATTTAAGACCAATAAAAAAGTGAAATCAATTCCGATTCGCTAAAAAAACTGTTACTGATCTAAGAATATATATTATTTTATAGAAAAAAATGTTTTTTTTTGACAAATTGCTACAAATTGCACCGAAAAACCTGAAACTCACGCAAAGATGTCATTGTACGTCGTTGCGTCCGCCTGATTCGCTTTTTGATGTATTTGCGTCCACATTGTTGCCCCTATTTGCGCCAGGACGCAAACTGGTACTTGAGGCGACAGCACCATTTAGCGTCCGGTTCGATCGCAATGGCTAGCTCGCAAATAGGGACAGAATTTGTAGGACCCTATTTGCGTCCCCTCTTCGGAGGTTATGATCAGGTTTGGTCGCAAATAGGTACATTTACCTTAGTTTAATTTTCAACGAAGCAATATTTATATTTAAACGGATGAACTTTTGAATTAAAAAAACTTCACTTGACTTATCGGCAACAAAATATGAATTTTAAACAAAAGAATTATTGTTATTCTTCGAAAAAGCTGAATTTTTAACAAAACAGTTGGATTTACAGCCAAGAAGGATGTATTTTTAAGAAAAATGTTAAATTTTCA
>JAWWLR010000128.1:1691603-1710798 GCA_035041075.1 Acraspis erinacei
TAAGAAAATGTTCGTATTTCACGTAGTACAATAAACCGTACAGGCAATTTCTAAATGTCAAAAATATCGGAAGTAAAAAATGGAAATAAAAATTACACATTTAATTCTGTTACTCTGCAACTCTGAAATATTTCCGTACAGATAGAGCGATTAATAAGAAGGAAGAATTACAACCCGATCAAAATTCAAATTTAAATAATATTAAATTTCATCCAGTCGCCGTGAAAGTTTTGCATCCTAGAATCGAGAAACGACTTGAGTAATGTTAAAATTATTTGAAAATTTATTTCGTGGATTAAAATTTCAAATAATAATTAATAGAATGAGTAACAAGAAATGTTTATTTTTATCAGGAGGGACTTGAAAGTAATGCACTTTATCTCTGTGGGAATAGAATATTTTTTTCCAAGTCTCAAATGGTTGAGTGTCACTGATTGTGTTGAGGAGTTTTCGAAAATCATGAATAACCAAGTAATTAATTTAATTTATTTATTTTAGAAATATTTTAACAATGCAGGGTGGCCATTTAAGAAAGAAAAAAATTCCCGGATGATTTGCAGGGGTTTTTCCGGTTTGAAGACATTTTTTGGGGTCAATGAAATAAAAAAAATCAAAGACTAAAGTATTAAAAAATTTTGCATTTGAAGTAATAAAAATTGAGCTGTTTAATTCCACATTTTTTTATTCAAATGTTCAATAATTTACACGTATACAATGGAAGCTACTATCACTTTTCAACTAAACAATTTTTAATTAAATGCAGTTAAACTGCTAAATAATTTTTTTTAACTTTAATAAATTGTAGAGTTCAAAAATTCAGATTCAGTTCCAAAAATATAAATCCACGTTATCCTTTTCAATGCTGTAAATTGAAGAATCAATCAATGAATTAAATTTGCCTTAAATTATACCATTGTAAGCAATGTTAAATTAGAAAAATTAAAAATTGAACAATTCCACTTTTTTATAAATTTATTTGAAGTATTTTAAAAATCCTTGCAATACGTCTAAATTTTATTTCAAAATCTTGAAACATCTTCATGTTGTTTTACATTTTTTCAAATTTGAAAATATATTTGAAACTTGATCAGAACTTCTAAACATTTTTTAAAATAGTAGTACTGGATAGAACTGGAATTTTCTTTGGATAAAAATTTCACTATTTTTTAAAAGTTTTTTTTTTGGTAATTCATCTGTTCTAGAAGAAATTTTATCTTTCTTGAATAAAACATGCAACTTTTCAATTGAAATTCCAACCTCTTTTTTGAAAGTTTTTCTTTTGATTTTAAAATTCACCTGCTTCAGCAGAAATTGCATCTTTCTTGGATAAAAATGAAACTATTTGGTTAAAACTTCAACAATTTAATTATTTCGTAAACAATTTACTTTTTGTTTAAAATTAATATTTCATGTGGAAAATATAAACTGAAATATTTTCTGAAAGAAAGTTCAACATAAAAAGATGTGTCGTTTTTTATTAGAAATGATCTGTTTTAGTACAAATTTCATTTTTCTTGGATAAAAAAGCAAATATTTTGTGGAAATTCCAACCACATTGTTAAAAATTTATCCTTTTTGTTAAAAAAAAATTCGCGTTTTTGGCTTGAAAATTAAATTTTTTGTAGAAACTTATTTCTTGTTTAATAATTCATATTTTGAGCGTGAAAAGTCAACTTTTTTTAACAGAAAATACAACTTTTTCAAAAATTTTCTTTTTGAATTAAAAATTCATCTGTTTTAGTAGAAATATATTTTTAAAAAATAAAAGTTAAATTTTTTGGTTCAAAATTATTGTTATTTGTTAAGAAATCATTTTTTTCTTGAAGATTTATATTTTTAGTTGAAAATTCATCTCTTTGGTTGAAAGTTTAACTACTTGGAAGCTTTTACTTCAACATTCTCCTTTTTTAGTAAAAAAAATCATTTTTTCCGTTTGAAATTTCATATTTGTTGGGTATAAATGCATCAGTTTCATGGAAAATTAATTTTTTTGCTGTAAAGTAATATTGTAATATATTAAAGTAATATTGGTTTGAAGATTCAATTTTTGTAGGAAAAATTCGTCTTTTGGCTTGAACTTTCAATAATTTAGATAGACTTTTATTTATTTCTTGAGTAATATTATGTTAAAAAGTGAATTATTTAGTTTGAAAATTCAAGTATTTTGTTTAAACGTCATCTTTTGTGATAGAAAACATATTTTTTTGTTTAAAATAAAATAAATAAATTTAAAATTTTTTAATTTGTTATCAGAAATACTGTATTATTCCGTTTATAACAAATTTCATGTTATAAATATTACAAGATTAAAATGCTAGTATTTGAATATTAATGGTCAAGAAAAATAAAAAATTAATCAAGGAAAAATCACGAAATTTTGAAAATTAAGATCTAGCAATAACTAGGAAAACATTTCTGGAAACTAAAAATTACTTTCAGTATACAAAATTAATACAAAATAGTATTAATAATAAGAAAACATGAAAATAAAAAAAAACTATTTATTTGCTAAAAGTTTTTGAACACTTTAATTCCAGTTGAAATCAATTTCTGTGAATTGAGAACAAGAAAATAAGAATTATCATATTGTCTTTAAATTTATATTAATATAATTTTTATAATACTCTTAAGAAAGTTAAAAAAAATATTTTTGAATATTTCAGATATTTCAGAAAAGATTCTAGAAGATTTTAAAGGAATTTTTGATTTTATAGGAATTTACAAAATATTATGAAAAGTTCGACTCTTTTTAAAAGATGTTGCGGACTTTTAGAAGTTTGGAAGAAATCAAGAAGTATTTACTAAATTTTCGGAAATTTTTCCAAGTTTTTCAATATTTCTTATCTATTTATAAAATCTTAAATTCTTAAAAATATTTTTAGCTGACTCGATTTTTTCTCAAAATTTTGAAAATTCGTTCAATGTCAAAAATTCCTTTATAATCTTCTAAATTCTTCCAAAAAATTTAAGAATATTTGTTTATTCTCTTGAAACATTTCGAAAATTCTTTTAAAGCGACTCAAGTTTATTTCTGAAATCCTTAAAAATCATCTAAAGGTTAAAAATTCTTTTACCGAATTGAAACCTTTTGCTTTAAAAGCTTCTACTCTTTTTGGAAAAAATATCTACATGTTGTTTTGCATTTTTTCAAATTTGAAATTATATTTGAAACTTGTTCAGAACTTCTAAACATTTTTTAAAATGAATCGATTTTTTCCTAACGTTTTTTTTTTTAATTCCTGCCAAATTAAAGAAATTTTCTTAAAATGGTCGACATTAATTTTTGTTGATTTTGCAAATCTTTCTAAATCATATTAAATATTCTCATAAAATTCATTCTACAAAATAAAAAATCATTTTTAATTTTCCTACGAAATGTTTTTTATTATTTTGAAGCCTGTCAAAAACTCTTTAAAAGGTTCTACATTTTTGTTCGTTTTCTGCCAAAATATATATCTTGTTTTAAATTAGTCTGTAGGCGATTTGCATTGAAATTGTGGAAATAACAGACGGATTACGAATTTTTAATTAATTTTGAATTATTTCAAAACTTCTAAATATCTCTTCAACTTCGTCGAAATTTCCCTAAGAATAATAGGTGTTTAATTGTTATTTACGCATTAAAATTCAAACATTTGACTTAACCAAAATTTATTTTTTAATAGAACAATTAAAATTGTAACGTTGAAAGCTTGTTTTTTTTTAGTTTTGAATATTTATTTTAAAATGAGTGATTTTAAATGAACAGTTACATATTTATAAATATTAAGTAATTGTTCTTTTTCATAATAAACATTTTTTAAACAGAAATGGTTTTAAAAATAGAATACCTTAGACTGAAATAATCTTTAAATTTTAATAAAAGTCTTAATTATGAATACATTATTAAATATATTCTTATATTATTTTGAACGTATTCGGTATCGTTTTATAAAATTAATTAATTACCTATCCAATTTTCAATCCTTAAAGTACAGTATAATTTTGAAGATCATAAATTTATTTATATTCACATTTGATCAACTAACAATATTTTTTCTCCAAAATCTTCGATTTCAAACGCTTCTAATTTGTAATTGCTAAAGTATTGGAAACTGCATTTTAAAAATCTTTAAAATATACGCTCAAAAATTAAAATCTAAACTGGACAATTTTTAAAGTCTCATAAAATTCCCGGTTTCCGGGTCCAGCGTGGGGCCACCCTGAATGCTTTGTTCTATTTGTTATTAATTTTCTTGCGTTTATAATTTCTTTCCTAAATTAGTGCATAAAATTTTGATTATTAATAAATATTTAATATTTTGTATACATTTGTTTCTCCGTTATTTATTGATTTCAAAGGTAAATATGGAAATAGAAGCCTTGAATTTGACCCAATTTTCAAAACATTTTTCTGGAAAAGCCGAAGTCGTTTTTCCAAATCCCATAATGGAATATACTGATCGCCGAATTCTGGTTGAAACTTTTCACAATGGTTCCTGCATTTCTGAATATTTAGATTGCAGCAATATGGATTTGAAATACAAAATAGCTAAAATTGGAATTAAGACCGTCCTCAAAATGGTAAATTTATTAAATTTATAATTTTCTTTTGCAATAAAAAAGTAGATTAGAGTATTTTCAGGGTGGCGACTTGATCGGGAAAGCGGGAAAGAACCTTGAGTTTGATTTTGTACTTTTTTAAATGTATCTATACTTTATGAGAGAAATAATTCGTTTCCATTATAATAAAAACCTTTTACAAATAATTAATAATTGAACTTAGAACAGAGAATTTTTGAGATAAAACGGGAATTTTTTAAAAAGAATTATCATTCGGATTTAGAAAAAAAGAATTAAATAAAATTCCCTCTTCCAAGTCAGAATTCATCACAATTATAATAGAAAAATTGGTTAGATGTTTCCTTGCGAATTCATCTTTTTTCGCCATTCTTTTCATTGCAAATTTATATCTCGTTTAAAATGTCAATATGTACTTTGTTGTAAAACAATTTTTTTGACTTATAATGTAACTATTTTGCTGAGAATGTTTTTCTTTTCTTCGTTAAGAATTAGATTTAAGAAATTTAACTATTCTATTTTTGGGTTTAAATTGATATTTTTTATGTCAACGTTAAACTATTTTTGGAGAACTAATCCTTAGGGTTGAAAATTTATCTTTTTGGTTCATCAAAATGTTTGGAAATGTAAATTTTAAAAGTGAATTTTTTTAAACTGATAATTTCATTATTACAATTCAAAATTAATCTTCTAGATTGAAAATTCTTCTTTTTGGTTTAAAATTCAAATATTTCAGTTTAAGATTGATCAATTTATATGAAAATTCCTCACTTTCTTTGAAAATGTAACTATTTTTTTGAAAATTGTTTTTTTTTTATAATTTTTTTTAACTGAAAATTTAAATATTCTAATTGAACGTTCATTATTTTGATTTAAAGTGAATCAGTTTGGTTTATAGTTGATTTCTTCAATTGAAAATTTAACTTTTCTATTATTAATTGGAAACTAATCTTTTCTAGTTTAAAATTCAACAGTTTGGATGAAAATTTGTCTTTCATAATTGAAAATTCAACTATTTCTTTTAAATTTCGCGTATTTGATTAAAAAATCAACTTTTTTGGCAGAAAATTATCTTTTTATTTGCAAGTTAATCTTCTTGTTTCAAAAGTCTTCTTTTTTGTTAAAAATTCAAGTATTCCAGTTGAATATGTATCACTACATTTGAATATTATTTTTTTTTAATATGAGCTATTTAATGAAAAAATTGTTTTTTATTTTTTTTTTTTTTATGAAAAGGAATTTTTCTTCGAAAATTTAATTATTTTGTTGAAAATTTGTTTCTCTTTTGATTGATTTTTTTTAAACTGAAAAATGTAGGTATTATTTCAGACGAATATTCCATAATTTTAGTTTAAAATTCATCTCGTTGGTTGGACATACATTTTTGAATAAAAATTTGATTATTTAATTTTCTTAGCTGAAAATTCGTCTTTCTTTGGTAGAAATTTTGTTGTCTGAAATTGAATCTTCTTGGTTGAAAATTCATCTTTATGGTAAAAAATTCAATTATTTTAGTAAAAGATTCATTTTACTTGAAAATTTATCTTTCTGTTTTAAAATTTAGCAATTCGAGTTAAGGATTATACAATTTTAGTTGAAAATTCTTCACTTTTTTTGAAAATGTAATTTATTTTGAAAGTTGTTTTTTTTCGTTGAAAGTAATTTTTTCAACTGAAAATTCAACTTATTCCAATTGAATATTCCATAGTTTTAGTTGAAAATTCATCTTTTTGCTTTAACATTAATTTTGTTAACTTACAATTTTGTTATTTAAGTTTTGAATGAACTTCATGAATTAAAATAAATGTTTGCTTTTAGCGGCAAATATAAAGAATAGATTTTAAAAAAATCGATCCATTGTGCATTTTTGACAATATTGTTTGAATGTCATTTATTAACAACTCACGTCTACACTAATTTAGATATCGATTTAAATATTAGGAAACTTAAATGAAAAGATCTAAGGAACTAAACTGCAAATACAAAAAAAATTCTTTTGTAATTATAACAATTCAAGACCATAAAAACGATCCTTTGTCATTTAATTTCCTACATTTTGAATTAAAAAAAACATAATTAATAATTAATTTTATAATTAAATTACTTTAATTGTGACAGATCTTTGAAGATAATTTTGTACACTGCGATCTTCATCCTGGAAATATTCTAGTAGAAAATATAAAAAGTCCAAGTTTCGGGTTTGGTGACTTTTTTGACAAAATCGGCGATCTCCGTTTGGGAAATGAAGATAGATTGCGATTGGTTATTTTAGATTGTGGTCTTGTTGCCTCGTTGGATGAACGATGTCGAAAAAATTTTCGCAACGTGTTTCGTTCAGTCGCTAAAGGAGATGTACGTAATAAAAAAATGAAAGAAAAAAAATAAGAGTTTTTTTAATTGTTTATTTTTTATGTTTGTTTTTAATTATTAATTATTAATTATTCGAGACTCAAAGTGGTTTATTTTTTATTTTTGAAGCTCATTTAAACATAGTAAACAGAAAATTCCATTTGAAACCCTTCGATTTATAGGAATTAAAAATTTTTTTTACTTAAAATTTGTTTATCTGTTGCCTAAAAAGTTTGAAAAATTCAAAATTTAATATTTTATCATATTTTTCACAGCGGCAGGAGACTTTTTAATCGTGTCTATAATTAAACATTTTCTTATATTTTATAATTTAGTTCGAAAATTTAGAAATTATCAACATATTATTTTTAATTGTTTACCTAATTAAAATTTGGAAAACTTTTTATAAGTTTGAATATTTTAAGCAAAAAGGTTTTCAATATTTTGAACGATTCTAATCGAAATTTCTCAATTTTTTGAATTTCCAGATTGAAAGTATTTTATTTTCAACGCTTTAAATTCCAAATTTTTTTAATCTCCTAAAATTTCTAATATGGATTTTCAATTTGGAAAATTTTCAGTTTAAAATTGTGAAATTTGTTATTCAAGAAATTAGAAATTGTTACATTTTAAATACTGAATCTTTAATATCAGGTGATTCCAGTTGAAACTCAACATTTATTTTCACAATAAGCTACAGGATACAAATTAATAATTAGTTTTTAAATATCGCTCCCATAAGTCCGTTTTCTAGGGTACGAAAAAATCCCCATAAAAGTGAAAAATTCGGTTTTGCGGGTTTTTGGCGCTGGTAATGATGTTTTTGCAGTTTTTATAAACAAATTGTTTTTAGTACATAAAATCTTCTTTCTCCTGATAATTAGGTGTTAAAATAAATTATTTAAATAATTTATTATTTTTTTAAATGATATTCTCTTTGAATAATGTTAGAAAGTTGCGGGTTTTTTTCTGAAATTTTTTACTTTTTATCCACTTTTTTATCAATGAGATAATAATCAATGCAAGTTAACAAACATAATGGTTTAAACAATTTATTATGGTTTATAACTATCTTCACTTAGATCAGTGCTAGACAGTTGCGGGAATTTCTCAAATTCTCCGATTTTCTTTGACTTTTTAGTTAGGAACATATAATAAATATTAATATTAATTTAAACAAAAAGGCTCTCAGTAACTACTAAAAACAGCGTTTATTTATAATATTATACATATAGAAAATTTGAAGAATATTAAAAATATATGTTTTATTTCAGAAAAACAGATTCAAAGAAAAGAATGATTGTTTAAAAAATGATACTTTTTACTGCTTATTTATTACGTGATCATAACTAAAAACCAAAGTAAATGTTAAAATTAAAAAAAATGGAACTTCGTAGTAATTCTATAATAGAAGATATAATAAATTGTTTAAACAATTATTTTTGTTAAATTGAATTAATTTTTACCTCTATCTGACTAAAAAGAGGACAAAAAGTTTAAAAGTTAAGAAAAAACCGCAAATTTTTAATATTACTATAGGAGAAGATAGATAGAAACAATAATAATTTTTTAGGCAATTTTTTTTCAATGTCAGTAATCCCCCCCCCCTCCCTTCAAGCTAAAAGAAGACAAAAAAGTGAATATTTCAAGAGAAAAAAACCGCAAGTTTCTAGCTGTTTACAATGATAATATTATTAAAAATCAATTTCTTAAAGAAATATGTTAATTTTAATTAATTATTATTTTACTCTAAGTGAAAAGTTGATAAACAGTGGGAAAATGCATAAAAAGCAGCAACGGCAGTAACTGTCTAGCATTACTATAGGAGAATATAGTTATAAATAATAACAATTTCTTTAAACAATTATGTTTTTTAAATTGCATTAATTTTTTACCTCCCTCTAAGTAGAAGGAGGACAAAACGCTGAATATTTCAGAACAACCTGCAATTTTTTAGCATTAGTCAAGAATAATATTATTAAAAATAAAAATAGATTGTTTAAACACTTATTTTTGTCAATTGCAATTAACTATTACTGCATTTTAATTGGAAAATGAGCAAAAGGTGGAAAATTTTAGAAAAAAAACTGCAGCTTTCTATCGTTATTCGAAGAGAATATTGTGGTAAATAATAATAAATCGTTTGAAGAATTATTTTTATTAACTTAAATTAATTATTACAATCCCTAATTGAAAATTTCATAATAAGTTGAAAAATTCGCGATTTTCGAACTATATTCTAAGAAAAAATTGTCAAAAACATTAATAAATTCTTTTAAAAATTTATATAAACATCTAATTATTAATAGAAAGTAATATTTTATGTACTATACAAAATTTGTAGTAAAAAAAACACAAAAAAAAATCATAATTATCTGCAGAAACTTAAAAACCATAATTTTTCACTTATGGGTTCGTTTTACCATATAAAATAGACACATGGGGGTGATGTTTAAAAAGTAATAATTTATGTGTATTCTATAGCTAATTGTGGAGAGAGAAATGTTGAATGTCAACTCGTCTTAGTATTGAAGATTCTAAATAAAATTTACAAAAACCTCTTTTTTTCAGGAAATAAATGTTTAGAGTTGATGGCGCTTGCAGAAGCTCGAATTTTTTTTTAACAAAAATAAGGCCTTTTTTGTTGTTTCGTACAAATTTGGGGGCAATATACATGAAAATTGGAGAAAAAAATATTTTTTCCAATTAATTTTTGGACCACCCTAACCTGCACTCGTGTTCTGATTCTGCGGATTTTTGTTCAGAAAAACTTGAAAAACTAAAAAATGTTTACTACTTTTTGTTTCGATTTCCTGCTTTGGATAATGAAGCTTATTTTTTTAAAGAAAAACCTAGTTTTGAGCCAATTTATTTGAGTAGGGGAACCCCCTACAGTGAATAACTCAACCTAGAGTGGATAATTATTAACTAGGAGCACAAATAACAAAAAATTCATTTATGAACACGTTGAGGGTCTTAACTGTAGGGGTGTTTCCTCTACCAAAAGATCCATATTTTCATAAAATATGACATGAGTCCACAATTTCTAGGGGAAACCTCCCTACGTTGGATAATTATTAATTAAAAATACTGATACATATCGAATAATTAATTGAATTTAATTAATAGTCAAGACACTATACAAGTTCATAAATTAAAATTAATTATTTTTCTTTTATTTGTGCTCTTATTTAAGGCTTATCCACTCTAGGTTGCATGATCCACTGTAGGGGGTTCCCCTACTTTTCTCTCACATTTCTCGAAAAGAAATTTCGTCAAAAACTTACAATTTTAACCGATGTTGTAGAACTCTTCTAGTTTCTTGTGGAGAATCTTTTTTTTCAGCAGGAAACTTGATTTCTTCGGCTCAAGTTTTGATACACTTCTAAATTTGATGAACCGAATCAAAGTGCATTTTTGCGCAGGTGAACGTGAGTACCGTTGTGGCAGAATTGTTCTCGGCGATGGTACGCTACCAGGTGAAGCAGGACGGATCATTCAGTAGTGTAATCCTCAGTATTGCAGTGATCGAGGGACTTGGTCGCAGTTTAGATCCTAGTATCGATATGATCCAGGAAATTCTCCCCTTTGTTCTCGGCAATAATCTGATAAAGGATTGACAACTGATCAGAGGATCGCCAAAAAATCGGTAAGTCCTCTTTTTCTACTTCTTCCTCTTTTTCTTCTTCTTCTTCGTTTTCTTTTCCTCTTCTTGCATTCTTTTCTTTTTCTCTGACTTCCTTCCGCTTTCGGGCTAATCCAAGAACTCATTGAAAAATGAAAAACGCAACCACGATAAATTGTCATGCCAAGTCAGCATGTTTACTTTGACTGTTTTCAAAGCATTGTTTTCTGTTTTGAATCACTGACAAACAAGAAATTTTACCTAACTAGTGTAGCGGAAGTGATGTTGCAAACTTTCACTTTTATGAATATTCCTTGTGGGCTCGGACAAAAAATGATTGGAGAATTAGTTGATTTTTGAATTGGAATTATTTGAAATCTGGAAATTAAATATAATTAAATATTGGAAATAACTCAGTGGAGTTGGAAAGCGTTCCTTTTTTACTGGCAATTTTTTTTAGTGTATTATTTTAAAATAATGGTTCTGAAATTAGTTTTCGATTTTTTAGTAAGAAGTAGTCAATTCTAGAAAGTCTAGTATCTCTTATTTCATTTTGGAAAATTTTATTTTACTGTAAATTTGTGGTTTCAGTGGAAGACTTTTAAATTGGATAATTTGCCACATAAAACTCTCGAAGATATTTAAAGTTCAAGAGTTTCCTGTTTTTAAGTTACAAATAATAAGTTTTGAAGTATTCATAATCTTTACATTTTCTTTAGAAAAAAACTCGGTTTATTTTCCAACATTTTGTTATGGATTTTACCAAAAATCTTATATGATTTGAGAAGGTTGCATATGATTTACAGAAGCTTCCTTATTATAGCGAAAAATTCCATTAAATTAAATATGAGTGATGCGATTTTTGCCACTTAAAATTATTTAAAATTGGCAGATTAATTTTTTTTCATTAAAAAGATATTACATGAAATATAAAAAATACATTTTCAAGGTATTTTCGGATGAACTGTTTGTCGAAGTAGAATTAAATTCGACTATTTGAATTTGATTGAAATATTTTATAGGGCTCCATTTAACGCATTTTCTAGACATATTTGTCACAGAAGTGTATTAAATTATTTTTTTTATATCAAAATTTTATTCTTAGAGTTCAAAAGTAAGAAAATTTTTTAAACTGAAAATGCAAACTATTTTGTTGAAACTTTGTCTTTTGTGGTAAAATATTAATATTTTTGCTAACTATTTCACCTTTTTGTTTGGAAATTCAGCTATCAGGTTGACAATTCCATTAAATATAAAAATATTTAATTAAAAATTAGTTCTTATTGGAAATTAAATTTTTTTAATAAAAAATTTACCCATATTTTTTGCCGAAGATTTTTTTAAAACACTTAATCCTTTTGGTAGAAAATCAATTTTTTTCGTTGAAAATTTATTTCATTTTCTTAAGAACTTATTTCTTTAACTAAAAATTAAAATATTTTAATTCTCGTTCAAAATATATCTTTTTTAGTGTAACATTAATTTAATTTATTAAACATTTGTCCCTTTAGTAGAAAATTCACTTTTTTAAATTAAAAATTCATGTATTTTGTTCAAACTTATTCTGTTTCTGTAGAAAATTATTCTTTTTGGCTTAAATTTAATTTATTGGTCGGAATTTTTTTTATTGAAAAATAATTAATTTATATAAAAGTGTACCTATTACATTTTTGTCGAAGTTTTTTGGTTGTTTGATAGATATTTAATATTTTTGGATTAAAATTCGTCTGTTTGATTGAAAATTTATTTTGTATTTTGAAATCCATCCATTATATTGAAAATTTGTGTTTTTTTGTAGAAGATTAACATTTTTTGTTCAAAATTCAACTATTAGGTTGAATATTCCATTAAGAAATAAAATGATTGGTTGGAAATTGATGTATTTTGTTACAAATTATTATTTTTTGGTAGAAAATTAATCTTTTTGGTTTAAACTTAATTTATTTTGTTGAAAATTAGTTTATTTAATTAATTTTTTAAATAAAAATGTAACTACATTTTTCAAACCAATTTATTTTTTTTAGAGATTTAATCTTTTTTATTAGAAATTCATTTTTTGTCGGTGAAAATACTTAAAATGTAACTATTTCGTTGAAAAATTTATTTATTTGGTTAAAAACTTATTTCTCTAACTGAAAATTGAACTATTCTCTTTTTTCTTGAGAATATTTTTTAGTTTAAAATTCATCTATTTTATTGAAAATTTGTCTTTTTCGGTAGAAACTTAACTTTTTTCGTTGATAATTGAACTATTATTTCTTCAGCTTAAAATTTTTTTTTAATTAAAAACTAATTTTTTGAATGAGAATTGAACTATTCCACTTTTTATTTACGTTTTTTTTTCTTTTTCAGACACTTAATCTTTTTGGTTTAAAATTCGTATTTTTTAAAAATTTAATTTATTTCGCCCAGTTAAAAATATATTTTTCTAACTCAAAATTAAACTATTCTATTTCTTTTGTTTCTAAAATTTATCTTTTTTGCTTAAAAATTGTACCAATTGGTTAAATTTTTTTATTAAAGGTGCATCATTGTGGTTAAAAGATAATTTCTTTGGTTAAAAATGTAACGAATTCAGTGAAAATTGCATTTTTTTCCTTTTGAGTTAAAAGTTCACTTATTTGGTTCAAAGGTCGTTCATTTTTCAGTGGAAAATTTAATTATTTTGGTGGGAAATGCATATTTTTGGTTTTTAAATTCAACTTTTTTTTTACATTGGTCTTTTATGGCTTCAAAACTCAACATTTTTAAGAGATTTTTTAAATTATTCATTGAAAAATATTCCTGGGGTGCAAATTTAACTCTTGTTAAAAATTCGTATTTTTTGTGTAAATTCACATATTTTAAATTGACAATTAAAGTATTTTTTAGTGAAAATATCGACTATTACACATTTTGTTGAGAAATTTCTTTTATTTTTTCGAATGCATAAAAAACTGAATGGTTTAAAAAAAATTAGATTTAAAAATTCCGCATGCCCCATGAAGTTTAACACGTATTTCCCATAAGAAAAAAAAGACGTTTTTGTAATTTTTTTGAGCAATCCTCAATATTAGATATGAATTGAATTTAAACTCAACGTTTCTCTTCACAATTACCTATAAAATACAAATGAGTCAATACTTTAAATACAAATTATTTCTAGTACATAAAATACTACTTTCTACTGATAATAAAATGTTTATATAAATTTCATAAATAGTTTACTATTGTTTTTAACAATTTTCTCTTAGATTATAGTTAGAAAGTCGCGGGGTTTTCCGCATTTCTCAACTTATTTTGAACTTGTCACTTATGTTGAGGGAATAATTAATTAAATTTAACAGAAGCAACTGTCTAAACAAATTATTATTGTGTATAACTATTTTCTCCTATAGTAATGCTAGATTTTTTTATGATTTTTTTCCAATTTTTTGTTCACTTTTTACGTAATGAGGTAATAATTAATGCGAGTTAAGAACCATAATTATTTAAACAACTGCTTATTGTTTATAACCATATTCTCTTACCATGAAGCTAGACAGTTGTACATTTTTTATGAAATCCTCAGTTTTGCTTTGACTTTTTAGTTGTGAGCAAATTATAGATGAAAACCAAGAAAAAATATTTTTTTAATAGTATTGTATTTTTTCAAAGTGAATGATTTTTTCTCTTTTGCCAATGATTTAAAAAGATTAATTCAAACAAAAAGGCTATCTTACATTAGAGGTCATCAACAAATTACAAATCATAAAATAATTATGAGTAGGTCTATCATCGATGATAATATTCATATATCGACATTAAAAAGATTTGAATCGAATAATTAGTTGATTATATCGTCTCACGGGACAAGATAGACGTGATGCAGACAGGAAACTACTTTCAGTACTCTGTTACCACTTGTAGTAAATATTGGTCCTGACTTTCGTCTCTCGTAAGAGGGAATTAAAAGACAGATATCAATTTTACAAATATCTGTTTCATTTCAGAAACTTATATTCACAAAAAAGCGATAGTTTAGAATGATTCTCTTTAATGTTTTAGAAATTTCAGGAAACACCGTAACTATCTATTTAATACAGAAGATAGCTATAAACAATAAGAATTTGATTAATATTTTTATTTTTATGAATATATAATTAATAATAAATATAATTTTTATAATTTTATTAATATAATAATAATTTAATTAATACACTCTCTAATTGCAATTTCATAATCAGTTGCAAATACAGAAAAAACGCGACTTTCTAACTACATTCTAAGAGAAAATGGCTAAAAACAATAATAAATTGTTTAAAAAAATAATACTAAATTAATTTTTATCACCAGAAACTCGCAAACCACAATTTTTCTGTTAAGGGGGTTTGGGACACTATAAAACAAACTTACGGGTGTGATTTAAAAAAAAGTTTTGATCCGTATTATATTGATAATTATAAAAAGAAAGGTTGAATTTCAACTCGATTCACCTAATATCGATGATTGTTTATTTCTTTATTTCAATGTGATACTCTAAAATCTAAGGATATGACTTTTCAAAATTTGGTAATCAAGAAAAAACATTTGTTTTCATTTGCTCACTTGTAAAATATGCATTCATCCAAAAGCTTTGAAAAATAGTTTAACATACCACCGGTTATTTTTTTCATAACAATATAGTGAATTTTCATAAACAACTTGATTTATTTTGAAGTTGGAATATTTTTTCTCCATTTTTTTACCTTAAATATTGTATTCAAGATTCTCAAATATGCAGGGAAAATTTGAGAATGGAGAAATGAAAAAGAAAAGAAAAGAAAGAAAAAAAATTTTTGATTTTAAATCTCCCATGTAAATGACCCAGACATAAATTTCTTATGGCTTTGCGGACGACTGAAAATATATTTTTTTTTTTCAAAAAAATGCATTTGTTTTTTAGGTGCATTTGAACAAATAAATTTCCAGCCGCTATGCATGAAAGTTCCAAACAAATTTGCAATGCATTTTTGGACCAAACTAACCGACATTCTACATTATTTAACCAATTGGTAGAAAAATCTTAAGATAAGTCCGTTTTTGATAGCATTCTATATTTGTTCATCAGGAAAAAAATTAAAAATTAATTATTTATAAATTCCTTAAGTATTCTTCAAGTTTAGTACTTTTTAGGTAGAAAAATAGATTATTAAGTAATAAGACACATATACAGCCTACAATAATCAGCCAACTGGTACACACATTTTAAGATAAGTCACTTGGATATAATTCTTCATCAGTTGATCAGGAATTTTAGATTCGTTGAGTATTGTTCGAGTTTTCGAACTTTTTATGAAGAAAAATTGATCTTTGACTAATTAGACAAACCTTCAGTAATCAGAAATTATTAATTATTATTATTATTAATAATGTGAATTACCAATGAGCCATCTTGTATAAAAATATCAAGATGAATTATTCAGTCATTCATTAGTTTTTGAAATATTAGACGTTCCTACACACTACGCTAATCAAACAACTTGTACACAAATTTTTAAATAACTCAGTTGGATAGAACTCTATCAGTTAATCGGGAATTTCAGATTCGCTGAGTATTTTTCGAGTTTTATAACTTTTTATAAAGAAAATCTATTTTTTCGTAATAAGACATACCTACAGTTCACAATAATCAGCCAACTAGTATACAAATTTTAAGATAAGTCATTTGGATGTAATTCTTTATAAATATATCAGTAATATTCGATTCTTTGAGCATTTTTCGAATTTTAAAAATGGAGAAAAATTGATTTTTGAGTAAGTAGGTACACCTACAGCCCACACTAATCAGCCACCAATTGGCATACGAATTCTTTATAAGTTAATCAGAAATTTTTGATTCGTTGATAATTTTTTGAGTTTTAGCAGTTTTTATGATGAAAAATCTATTTTTTCGTAATAAGACACACCTACAGCCCACACTAATCAACCAACTAGTATACAAATTTTAAGATAAGTTATTTGGATATAATTCTTTATAAGTTTATCAGGAATTTTAGATTCGTTGAGCATTTTTCGAGTTTCAAAACTCTTTATGAAGAAAAATCGATTTATGAGTTTTTTTATTAGACACACCTACAGCCCACACTAATCAGCCACCAAGTTGCATACGAATTCTTTATAAGTTACTCAGATATTTTTTATTCGTTAATTATTTTTTTAGTTTTAGCAGTTTTTATGAAGAAAAATCTATTTTTTCGTAAAAAGACACACCTACAGTCCACACTAATCAGCCAACTAGTATACAAATTTTAAGATATGTCATTTAGATGTAATTCTTAATAAATATATCAGGAATTTTAGGTTCTTTGAGCATTTTTCGAATTTTAAAAATGGAGAAAAATCGATTTATGAGTAATTAGACACACTTACAGCCCACACTAATCATCCAGCAATTAATATACGAATTCTTTATAAGTTAATCAGAAATTTTGGATTCGTTGATAATTTGTTAAGTTTTGGCAGTTTTTATGAAGAAAAATCGATTTTGAGTAATTACACAAATACTGCACACGATATTCAAACGATTGCTACACAATTTTCAAGATGAATGTGCATGAGTCTGATTAGAAGATCATAGTCTATGCAATTTGTAACTTCTCCATAGGCAACAAATTTTTGATCTTATATTTTGTTCTTTTTTCTATATATGACAAAATTGACACATTTTTTACTTAGATTAATAATTGCATTCAAAATGATTGAAAATAAATGTCACTACTGATAATATGCATCATATTTTGATAAGGATTAAATATTTCTATTACTTCGAAGCAAGTACTTGATCAATACAAATTTCGATTGAAAAAGAAGTGAAAACAACCAAAAACAAATTTAAATAATTACAGAAACTTTTGATTTCCCTCGAATTCTTTTGAATTCCCTTGGATTTTTTTAGTTTCTTTGGATTCTTTTGAATTCTTTAAATGACTTAAACATTTTGTACCGATAGTTCATTTCAAAGCATACAGTACGATTTTTCCCCCTAACTTACATTTTTTAGCTAAACTATTTCTCTGTCCAAAATTTTTTTTCTCGAAAAAATGATTTTTCTTATTATCCTTAAAAACGACATATTTGACAAAATGCTAAAAAAATGTTGGCTCATTTTAAAAAGTTCTACGAAAAAATACCTCTTACTTTTTATGATATCTTGTATCGTTCGCAAGCAAAATTAAAAAATTTGCTTTTCGCAAATATGATTTGGCGTGCATTAATTAAATTTCATTTATCTATTTAGAATTTGCCATATTTACCATTTATTTACAAATAAACTGCATATTTTTGTTCTCAAATTTCGAAAGAAACGTGCTAAAGGTTTCAATTCAAAATCAGTTCAAACAAAGAGGACCAAGACGCCTGCGCCTCAACGAAGGGAAACAGATGATCAGATTATAAACAAAATTCTTTAAAAATTGGGATAAAATAGAAAAATCGCGTTTTATCATAAAATAACTTACTATGTTATACACAATTCAAAAATTCAGTCGTTTGTAGCAATTAATTAATTTATAAGATGTATAATAGTTAGAATACAATGTTTGAGAAATATTCTGCACAATAGAATATAGTCAGTATGAACCTTCCTATACATTCGGATGGTGTGAAGATGATTGCCTCCAGGAAATTTGTATATAAAAAATTAGGAAAGGCTACACTGCTAGCTGATTTGCGATCAACCGGACGGCAAAGAAATATAATCAGGCTAGCAGGCGGCTAGCAACATATTACTGTCCTATATTATAAAACGCTCCTCTCCAATTATCCATTCTGATTATCGTCTCGCCCTCGGCTCGTCTCATCTGTAAACTCCGACTATGTACCTGCAAAAAGTTAATAAGAATACCATGGCGTATCTTTACTTTTGAACCTTTCCATGTTTTCTAAAGAGAGCGAACAGATGTCCCCAGCCTCGCCAGGAACCACAAGAACCGAGCGAAACTCTTCTCAATATATCTATGACCACTAGATTGGTCAGAGCTGCACTGAATTGACTGTGGTCCAGCCGTCGCCAGCAGAGTTCCCCTTAACGTGTCTGTAACCAATCAACGTGCCTATGACTCGGCACCACATATGGTCCTGACCTTTGCCAACGAACCTCCATCCAAGCGACCCTGACCAAATGCCGTGGTAGAGCGTTCTCGGCTCGGTCTGTTTGTTATCTCGTAACCCCAGCAGTTCCCAGAACAGGTCCAGTTAGCCTAGGTTGTTTTATTCGCGTTGGAAATGTTCGTCGGTAGACTATTGTTCCCTCAAGTTACAAATGTTCAAGTACTTTGTGAACTCCTCGATGTCTGCCCGTACTTGTAATTCATTCAGATAAGCGGGCCTAGCTTTAACCTCTAGATGAACAACAACAAAGCTTTTCAACGATTATTTTACCTTGTTTTATTCCAGCGCTTCGAAAATGATCCATTTGCGCAGGCTGTCTATCGCCACCAGAGTCCTTTGACGTCGGCTTTTCTTGAGCTCCCTCAAGTAGCGATCTTTAGGTAGGGCAGCAGTCACCTGCAGTGGGCTTTTTGGCTTAGCTGTCAGTTTTTTGCTTTGACCAGTGGCTGCTAGTTGGGATGACACCAGAATAATGTCCCCAACGAAGTATGGAGGTGGTTTGAACCTCTTGATGTCAAAGCGAGACTTCTGATGTGTCTGTTTCTCATCGGT
>JAWWLR010000128.1:1767897-1783872 GCA_035041075.1 Acraspis erinacei
AAAGTAGAGAAATCAACTTAATAAATGTCTTAATAGACTGCAAAACCCTTTTTTTTAGGCTTCACTAATTTTTTTGGTTGAAGTTTCATAATTTTTGAAGGAAAAATTCATCTCTGGTTGAAAACGTTACTATTTTGTTTATTATTAATTTTTTTAAATTAAAAATTAATTTTTTGAACTAAAAATTTATCTACTCGAGTTGCAAATTGAACTATTTTTTCAAAAATTCGTTTTTATGGTTAAAACTTAGTTTTCTTTTTAAACTGAAAACTTAAATAATCGAGCTAAATACCTCACTATTTTAGATGTGAATTTATCTTTTGGTTTAAAGTTCATCTGTTCTACTCAGAGATTTATCATTTTGGTTCAAAATTCATCTTTTTGGTTAAGAATTGAAATGCTTGATGTTGTTGAAAATTCGTTTTTCTTTGTTGATGAAAATGAATTTTTTGCTATAAAAATGTTACTATTCCTGTTAAAAATTGAACTATTTTGTTGAAAATTAGTTTTTTTTCGTTCAAAATTAATTTTTGTTTAACTGATAACTTCACTATTCCAGTTGAATATTTCATAAATTTAGTAGTAAATTCATATTTTTGCTTTAAAATTCAACTTTTTTAGTGCAAGAGTTATCACTTTTGTTGAAAATTCATATTTGGATTGAAAATTCAACTTTCTTGGTTGAAATTGTAACTATTTTGTTAAAAAATCTGTGTTTTTTCTTTACGAAAATTAATTTTTTTTAAATAAAATATAACTATTTTTTAAAGAATTCTTTTCTTTTGTTACAAATGCATCTTTTTTGGGTTTAAAATACCTTTTTAACTGAAAATATATCTTTTCATTTTTTTGTTAAAAATTGATATTTTTTAATTTAAAATTCAACTAATTGCTTAAAAGTTAAACTATCTAGTAAAAAATACTTTTTTTTGTTGAAGATTCATTTCTTTGATTGAAAATATAACTATTGTGTTGAAAATTCTTTTTTTTTCTATTGAAAAAAAATTTTAACTTAAAATTGAAGTAGTCCAGTTGAATATTCAATCTTTTCAGTTGGAAATATTACTTATTTGAAAGTTAAACTTTTTTGTTAAAAATTCTCGTTTTTGGTAGAAAAATTATCATTTTAATTGAAAATTCATCTATTTCCTTGAAGAAAAATATAAAATTTCAAAATTCAATGAGACAGAAGTAATAAAATATGAATTTTAAAACTTTAGAATAATTATGTAAGGATTGTTTTTATATATTTTTTTACAATTTTATTTTCCAACCAATTTATTTGATTTTTCGCTTCTTTTTTTCTTATTGCGTTGTAAAATAACAAAATGAAAAAACTTTGTATTATATTAAAAAAAGTAACTTCGATATTTTTTCAAATTTACCTTACAGTTTGCATAGCTTTTCTAAAAAACACTAAGATTTAAAAATTTCCGTATAAAATCAATTATCATCAATTTTTATATTTCTTAAATTTGTTTTCATTTTTCAAAATTCAAATGCTAAAAATTACATAATTACATTTTTTTAAGACTTAGAAAAGAGGGGGGGGGGGTCTTGAAAATGGGTATCGTGATCTTTTTTAACTTCATAAAAGTAGGGCAATGTCCTGGTTAAAATTAATTAAATTTCAATAAAGAATGATTGAATACAATAAAGCAGTTACATAGAGAGTAAGATAATAAATATTAAGATTCCTCTTACCCGAGAAGTTTTAGAAAGCAGTAAAAATAAATTTGAGAGAAACTTCGTTATTCATGTATTATAAATACCGGATTATAAATAAAAAATAAATAAAATCCACAAAAATGTCAGTAACTTCTATTTTCTAGGATTTAACAAAAGCAACATTTCATTATGTAGACCCATATTTTTGTAAACTTCCATGGTATCTTCTTTACATTTCTAATATACCAGACAAAAAAAAATCTCTAGAAATTCAGATTTATTGCCTTAGCTATCAAACCTGAATGAAGCAGTCTTTTAGTTGGGAAATAAATATTAGGACTTTGAAGAAGAATTCCCGTTTCATATGTTTTTTTAATATAAGAATAAAGATTTAAGTAGCTTTGCTTTTATTATTGCAAATAGTTTTATGAAATGGATAGAAGTTTATTTCTATTCATTAGAAAATTATTTTCGTTTTTTCTTTTTTTCTTTTTAAAGAAGTATCCTCCAATCGACAAACAGGTAGAAGAGGTAGGACCGTCAAAAATATTCCTGGCCCATATTCTTTACCATTTTATGGCACGAGGTGGATTTTTTCCTGGTTGGGCTACTATGATATGAACAAGATCCATGACGCTTACAAAGGTAGGAACTGTCTGAATTTTTTAAATCTAAAATTTATTATCTTTCTTAAAACGGTTCTTAACTAAACGCGCGTTTTTGATGGGATAAAGCTGTCGTTTCTTTTTTCTATCCAAAATAAAAAGTCTGCAAACTTCAGGTTTAAGAGGAACAGTTATCTAAATAATATATTCAATAATAATAATCATCATCATCAATGGAACAAATTGTAAAATATTTCTAGAAAAAGAAGCTTTTTAAAAATTAAAGTAACCTGGGAAAATTCAAACTGATTTTTTATTTACTATAATAAATTCCAAGAGAAAATTGACCAACATTTCAAAGCATTTAAACATTTTAAAGCAAAAATGTTAAATTAGCCAGATTAAAAAAATTTTATCAGAAAATTCGATCAAGTTTAAAAGACATTTAGGTTTTAAATAGATTGAAAATTAATTAAAAATTTAAATTATTATTTTTTAATTCCAAAAAACATAAATTTTTTAATATTTGTAAATAAAGTTTTTTAAGCTTCTTAAGCATTTTGAGAAGTTTCACGATAATAAAAAATATTGCTTAAAATCCATGGAATAATTTAAACTGATTGTTTATTTTAAAAAATTAATTTTAGGAGAATATTTAAAAAGACTTTAAAACATTTTAAAAGTTCAAACTATATTTATTATCAAAACCTCTAACAGTCCTACAGATCTTTTAAACTGACTCGAATTTTTCCAAAAATTTTACAAAATCCTGTTAAATAAAAAAATCATACTTTTTTGTCATCTCTAATGTTCAAACATCTTCTTGAATTTTCTCAAGAATATTAGGAAAATGATATTTCTACAACCTTAAAATAAAATAACAAATAAACCTAAAAAGAAATGTTTATACACAATTTTTATTTTGGGTGATTTTTTTCTTGACTAAAAAACTTTTTTTGGCTTAAAATTGAACTATTTTGTTGAAAATTGGTCTTTTTCTGTTAAAGATGCAACTGATTAGAACGTACTATTTTTTGATCGAGGAATCAACTATTTTGTTAAAAACTCATTGTTTTTTTTTTTTTTTTGTAAAAGATTCATCAGTTTGGTTCAAACTTCGTAAAAGTATATACACTATTCATATATACGTTATTTATAGAAATCGTAATTTCCAAATTGGGAGTTTTAATTTGAAAAATGTATTCTGTTCTTAACGCTTTTACGCTTTTAATTAAAATTTCAAAAATTTCAATAATAAGTTATTCTGTACCTTATGAAAAATTAATTTTAGGAGAATATGTCAAAAAATTGTAAGACACTAGAAAAGATTTTCAAAATTGTAAAAAATAAATCCGAAAGATTTTAAATTTCTTAGAAATTTTCTAGATACTATTTCGAAATATCAGAAATCTATAACAATTTGTAAAAATTTTCTAGAAAAACCTGGGAAAAATATATTTATATAACCTTAAAGAGAATAAACAAAGACACATAAGAATTAAATAGTTGTTTGAAATTCGTATTTTGTATTTAAAATTGATTTTCGCTTCAAATTCTAATTTGCCCAAGCATTTCTGTCTTTCTTAAATAAAAACACTTTTTGGGTTTTGTTTGGTATTTTGTTCAAAATTTGTATTTTTTATGAATTCGACTCTTTTTGTTTGGCTGAACATTTATCTTTTTGGTTGAGGATTTTTTTTATTTAAAAAAATAATTTGGGATTGAAATGGCAACTATTACATTTTTAGTTTTAAAAATCGTCTTTTTTATATCAAATTAATCTTCTTGGTAGAAAACTATTTGTTTGAAAATTAACTTTCTTCTTGAAAATTCGTATTTTCGGGTTAAAAAATTAAACTGATTTTTAAAAAATTCGTCTGTTTTGGTGAATATTTAATACTTTTTAATTGTAAGTACAACTTATTGAAAATTTTTATTTTTTATGATTTCGACTGCTTTTGATTCAAAATAAAAATGTGTTTGAATTGGAATATCAACTGCTACATTTGTCGCCGAGATTTTATCTTTTTCATTTAAAAATTCAACTTTTCTATTGAAGATTAACTTTTTCGTTGCATTGTTTATTTGAAATATCTGACATTTTCAAGAAGGTTTTTGAAGGAATAAATTTAAAAAATGAGTATTTATTTTAAAATTTGTATATATTTTTTGTTTTCAAAAATTATTTCCCTCCACACATCGAAAAACTGCATGTTTGCGTGGCGCGAATCTCAGGCTGCTCGTGATTTAAAATAAGGGAGCCTTTGCAATACATATTAGAAGAATCAGTTTCATAAAATTATAATGCTTCTTATTTGCATTCATCATTTTTTAAGTTGTGACTAATTATTCTTGAATGACAAATCACATTCTAATTGGCATTTCTTAATGAATTGACTAATAATTAATTATTAGTTAAAATAAAGGAACCTTTGAAGAAGATATTAAAAGAATCAGTTTCATAAAAATATAATGCATCTTATTTGCATATATCATTCTTTTAGTTGTGAGTAATTATTCTTGAATGACAAATCACATTTTAATTGGCATTTCTTAATGAAGGAACTAATAATTAATTAATAATTCCCCTACTAATTGTGATAGCAATAAAGAAACGATCATTGGTCAATTATAAATTTTTTTACTTATCAAGGCGCAAGACATAAGTAGATAATCTAAAAAGTTATTTAATCAATGCTGTAATACTTTTTTTTTCTCTTCCGATTTCCTCTATCGGCCAATGACCGAAGGAATCGATTACCATCAGACTAAACACGACTTTATAGACGTCAGACTTTTTTTGTCGAAGTTTTACCTGCTCATCAGGTTCCTGAAAATCCTGATATTTTTTTTATTGATACTTGATAAATATACATACCCATATATCACATATATCACTTTTTATTCCCATTCTTAATTTGCCATTCAACAACCGTATGTAAACATTCGATCGAAATTATGTTTTGTTGACAATTGATGTATTCAATTAATTCTCTTCAAATTACATTTTTTCAATTATTCTTTTATCTTGTGTTAATTTTATATTTGTTTTTGCACTATTTTTTATTTATTATTTTACTTTAATTTATTTATCGAAATAATTAAGTTTATTGATTGATTTTGATCTTAAAATTATTTTTGTATCAAAGTGATTTTATATCCTGGATGGACTTATTTCAATTAATTTTTATTTCAAATTAGTTTTTTGTGACAATGCTAATGTTTTTATCCATTTCGATTTTATTAAATCTTATTTTTTGTTCCAAATTTATTTTCTCAGGAACAATTTGTTATAAATTAATTTGCTATCCTTGTCCAATTTGATGAGAAAAATTTATTTTAAAATTGATTTTAGCTATAATTAGAATTTTTATCTGAATCGTTTGCATATTATTTTTAGTGACTAGTTTCTTGGATTTTTAACGCGGTAGAAAATTGCTTCTGATATATACTATGTTTGGTTGACTTAAATTTTAAATTATTTTGTCCTTGGAATTAATTTTGGTACCCAAATGACTTTTGTTCTGAATTTACTCTTTTTTATATTTAATTTTATGGTTCAATTGATTGAGGTCTCCATTTTATTGATTGGCTAAGTGATTTATGCTTAAAATTCATTTCATGGTCCAATTTTGTTGCAAATTCTTTTTTTTTTAGTTGTAGAAATTTAATCTTCTTGGTTCAAAATTCATTTATTGGTTTGAAAATTAAACTAGTTTGTTCAAAATATTTTTATTTACTTGAAAATAATTTTCTTACTGTAAATTTACTTCTATATGTCAAGTTGAAAATTCAACAATTTAGTTGAAAATTCATTCTTTGTTGGAAAGAAATCTCTTTAGATGAAGCCTAAATTTGTTTTTCTTCGACTAAAAATTCAATTATTATATTTTTTGTTAAAAATTAATTTCCTTATTTAAAGATTCATCATTTTAGTTAAAAATTTATTTATTTTACGGATAACAAATTTGAATATTTATAAATATTTTTTAACTAAAAATATAACTCAAATTTTTGCTTAAAAATTTATCTTTTTTAGTTGAAAGTTAATTAATTTTGTGTAAAACTATTTTCTTCAAAGAATTAAATTAGATCGTTAGAAAATTCGTTTTTTTATTTAAAACTAAACAACTTGGTTGGAAATTAACTTTTTTCTTTATAAATTCATATATTCTAGTTAATTCTAGTATTTTTTGCTTGAACTCAACTGTTTCCGATTAAAAATTATAATATTTTTGATGGAAACATCAAGTATTACACTTTTTGTTGAGAATCATTTTTTAGTTGTAAATTGATTGCTTTGACTGAAAATTTAATTATTACATTTGTGTTTAAAAATGTATCTTGGAGAGTTGCAAACTCAACTACTTGGTTGAAAATTCTTTTTGTTTAAAGAAGTTAAAAAAAATGAATTTGATCTTTTTCAGTTTAAACTTGATGTATATTGTTGGAAATTTTTCTTTTTAGGAAGAAAATTGATCTTTTTTGTTTAAAAATTCTATGATTTCATTAAAAAGGCATTTTTTGCGTTAAAGATCTTTTAGTTCAATGTTAAATTCAATGTTATTCTATTTTTTGTTTCAAAAGTTTATCTCTTTGAGTTAAAAACTCAACAATTTGGTTGGAAATTAGTTTTTTTTTTGGTTCAAAATAATTTTTCAACTTAAAATTGATATGTTTTAGTCAAAACTTCGTCTATTTAGTTGACAAAGCAACACATGTGAATAAATTTTTTGTTTATAAACCATTTATCTTACGTAAAATCTTCCAATGTCTCCCCTCTCTTCATAAGAAACAGTAAGCTTTAATGCCCCCCCCCCCCATCTTATCATGTGTATGATGCGATCAGGTAAATGTCAGAGAATTTTAAAAGTGGGTTTTTTTAAATTAGATATATTAATGACATAATATAGAGTAAGTGAAGAATTCTAAAATTAAAATAGACTGATCGATTTCATCGTTCTTTAATACCTGATTTAAGAGTAGATCTGAATCGACGCTATGGCCCAATGTGCAAGGAGGAGGGGCTGTGGAATTATCCAATTATCTCAATTTTTTCACGAGAAGACATCGAAAAGATCATCAAAAGAAACACAAAGTATCCCCTTCGACCTCCACAAGAAATCATCTCCCATTATCGAAGCTCTCGTCAAGATCGATATTCCAACCTTGGTCTCGTCAATGAGTAAGTAATCTTTTCCAGTAATTATTAAATAACAGGGTCAAGTTTGAGGCCACGTCAAGGTGAGTAACCGACCGCAACTCACTCCTAAAATATCAGGTGGCTCAACCATTACGAAAGAGCCAATTTAAATTCATGCAAAAAATAAAATAAAAAGACAAACATGGGCGGAGAAACAGAAATTAATTCGAGAAACTGGGTGCTTCAACATTACCGAATATTTTTAAATATTTCACGAACATTAAACATTCAAAAACACATTTATTTTATGGATCTAGCAAGTCTGACAACGGGTTTCCATTCTTGGTCTTCTTTTTTTTCTTCCTTTTCTTAATGAGTCACATTGAATAATGTCACATTTTTTAAATTTTAAAACAGCTCTAACAGTTTTCAAACTAATTTCGAACATTTATTTACTGTCATAACTGCTGGTCGTCTCTTCTTTCAGCAAATTATTTTCAATTTATTTTCATAAATAAATGTTATTTATAGCCCTTACAGCTACTTGTATCTAATTCCGTAAATCTGCGTCTTCTTCTCAACTTTCTTCTCTTTTTCTCTCTCAAGTTTCTTGCATTTCTCATATTCCCTTATAAACACCCTCATCATTCCCTTCCCGTCACACAACTTTCCCATACACACTCCTAAACCTCGTCCTCCTAACACATACAACCCTTTTTCATCTTTTTTACACTTAAATCTTTCTATCCTCCTCCATCTATTCTCCCGCAACATTTTTTTAATATCCTGGCAACACCTTCTTTATCTCTTTATACCATCTACTGTTACTTGAAATCATTATCTTCTCTCATTTTTGCGCCATTTCTCGTCTTCATTCATTTCTTCACAATCTATATTCTCTTTTCCGCTTATTCCCCAATTTCTTTTTCCTCTAACTTCTCTTACCTTATTATTTATCTTATATTTCCTCCACTTCTCTTTCCCTATCCTTTATCTCTATTTATCCATAATATATATTCTCTAAAAAAACTTTCTTTCTTCTCAGGTAGTAAATTCTCTACTCCTTTACCCCTGAAATTTATCTCTGCACAATTTTTGCGTCAACTTTTCTCCATTTCCTTCTTTCAACTTCTCTTCAAATCTGCCTTCTTTCCGGCTCTGTTTCTTCATTACCTGTCTGTTTCTGTTTGTCCAAAGTCGTATGCCATAATTTGTATATTTTTTTCTCTTGCTTCACTACTCGTTTTTTCTTCTTTTATAGCTGTGCTTTCCGAACACAATTGCTAACGAAACAAACTTTCTCCTTATCATTGCTGATGCTACCTTTTTTTTATCCTTTTCTTTACCTTGTCTGACCCCCTTAGTTCATAAACTACGTTATCATTGAAGGGGATGGGGGGGGGGGTCCCCAGTCAAACTAACGTTACACGCATCTTCACCTTTTAGAATGTAGAGAATTTTTCTAAAGTGCATATGGGATAGCTTTTAGTACGTTGCCAGAGGATGAATGTTTTTGGTAGTAAATTAATCTTTTTGTTTAAAAATTTATGTTTTTAGTTGCAAATTGTACTTTTTGGTTATGAATTCTTAAATTTTATAGAAAATTCGTTCGTTTTTGGTAGGAAATTAATTTTTTCGTATAAAAATTCATCTTTTCTAGATGAAGATTTAACCTTTTGATTCAGAATTCCTGAGTCTTGTTAAAAATAATTTTTTTCGCTTGAAAATTAATTTAGTTGTTTAAAAATTCAACTTTTTCGTAGAGAACTCTTCAATTTTATTTAAAATTCGTCTTTTTGCTAGTAAATATTTTTTTGTTTTTTTTCTTGAAATTTGTTAAAAATTCCTATTTTTCATTGTAAATTATTCTTTTTTTTTAAAAATTCATCTTTTTTTTAGTTAAAAATTCCACTGTTTGGTTAAGAATTCTTAAATTTGATAGAAAATTCTTCTTTTTTGATATTAAGTTAATCTTTTTGTTTAAAAATTCATTTTTCTGGTTAAAAATTTAACATATAGGCTTCACAGTTAAACTACTTTCTTAAAAATGAATTTTTTGGTTGACGAATCCAAATTTTAGTTAAAAATCCATCTCTTTGGTTGTAAATGGAACTGTTTTGTTGAAAAATTCCTTTTTTTTTTTGAAAAATTACTTTGTTAATTGAAAATTTACCTATTCCATTTTTGGTCAAAAATGGTTCTCTTTAAAGTAAAAATTCAACTTTTTGTTGAAATTGATCTACTTTCTCAAAAATTAGTTTTTTTGTTGAAAATTAATCTGCTTTAATTGAAAATTCAACTTATGGTTTGAGATTTCTTGTTCTTTGTTGGAAATTCGCCTTTTTGGTATAAAATTAATTTTTCCATCCGAATTTCATACTTTTTATTTTATTATTCAACTGTTTTGTATACAAAATTCGTCAATTTTTCTCGAAAGTTTAATAATCTAGTTTCAAAAAATCAACTATTTGCTAGAAAAATATATATTTTTTATAATTTCAAATTATTGTTATTAATTAAAGGTATAAATATTCTATTTTTGGTTAAAAATTTACCTTTCTCTGTTAAAAAATTCAATAATACCCTGATTAACTGTTACATAAAATTCATTTAGGCACATTTCAACACTCAATCTGAAAGTCACTTTATTTTAATTGTTGATTCATTACCGAAATTTATAGTTCACCACACGGTATCAGCATAAACAATATTATCATAATTCTACTTTTGGTTTCCCTAAAAATTGCATTCTCTTCATTGATTATTTTGCTTCTACTTTTGCTACTACTGCTTCCCATATATCCTTTCCGCTACCCTATGCGATATTTCCACCAGATCATCTACCTACCCGTTATTTTTTTCTCCCTCCTTTCGCAATAATTTGTACATTCTTTTGGTCTATTCCCTATACCTATCTTATTGCTCCTAATGCATTTTATATTATTTTCCTTACCATCTTACTTTTCACCTTACTATCTTACTTTCCATCTTATTTACCATCTTACTTTCCTCACATCTTTTCCTTAATTTACCATCTCCCTCTGCATTATTTTTCCTCCTTTCCTCAATCGTATTATTTTTCTCTTTCCACATTTCTTAAACACCAATCTGTTTTTCTTTCCTCTTCTAACTTACTCTTCCTCACTTCCACAGACAACAAATTATCTCCTGTTTCGTTCCCCATATCTTCATTCTCCTTTTTGTTTTTCTAAAAATTTCATTTTTAGACCTTCTCTTTACTTTTTTCCCTCGACATTCACATACCTCATTCGGAATTTGTTCTATGCCTCCACTTTCTCATCCTTTATATTTATTATCCCTCTTAATTCGTCTCTTCTAATTTCTTCCTTTTAATTTTTTTCTCTTCCTCTGCCAATATTTCTCATCCTGCTTCCAACCCCTCCAATAAGTCCATAAAGTATATATTTTTTTCATGGCTCTATTCCTCCTCTCTTTCCCATGTTCACTATTTTCCATACTTTCTGTTTTCTTTCTCTTGACTCTTATATAAATCTTGACATTTCTTCCTTTTCCCTCTCTATTCATACTTCTACAGAATTTTTGGCTAGTGGCCGTACTTAAATTACGTAACGGATTATAGGCACTCTCTAAGATCTCTCAAATTTATTCATTTATTTCAAACAAAATAATATCTGTTCTGCTATAAGATATGACTTTTTAACAAAGTACTTGGATTTTTGAAAAAAATCATCGAATTTTGAATATTATAATTAAATTTTTAACCTAAAAAGATAAATTCTCAAGAAAAAAAGTGTCGTAGTTTATATTTTAATGAAGAAAGATAAAATTTATATAAAAAAAAGACAAAAGAATTTTAAAATAAAAATTTTCCTCTCAAGAAACAATTCAAAGTTTATCTCAATTGTTGAAGCTTCAAGCCAAAAGATTAATTGTCTACACAAAAATGGAATTTTCAAATAAAAAATATGACTTTTCAGAGAGAAATTTTTGTACGAAACTGATGCATTTTTACGCAACAAACATGAAATTTAAAACCAAGAAAATTATTTTCGCATCAAAAAAGAAGAGTTTCCAACTAAAACAGATCAATCTTATGAAAATGAAAGTTACATTTTCAGTTAAAAAATTAATTTTAAACCAAAAAAATTTTTTTCGTCTAAACGGTTAAATTTTCAACCAAATAGTTCAAAATAGTTGAATTTTAATTCAAAAATGGTTTTAGTTGACTTTTCAAAATCTGAATCTTTTAACAAAAAATAAGTTTCTACGAAAAAATTGCATCTTCAATCCAAGAAGACGAATTTTTTCAACCTAAACGATTAATTTTGTTAAAAAAATTTAATTATCTACCAAATAGTTACAATTCTTATCAAATTTCTCTTAATATAAATAAATTTATAATTAAAAAAACAACATTTCGAAAAAATTTGTTGAATTTTCAATGTATATTTTTTTTAATAGAGGTGAATTAAAAAAAAACTTTAAACAAATTTTAACTTCTGTCAAAAGAAGATTCCAGTTCACTTTCCAACACCAAAATAAGAAGATTGTAAAATTTTCAACCAAACAGTTGCTTTTTTGTCCGATACAAATGAAAATTGTACCAAAAGAGGTGCATTTTTAAATCAAAAAGACAAATTTTCGGAAAAAATCATTTTCATCCAAAAAAGATTTCAGTTTATTTATCAGCAATAAAATATGAATTTTAAACTAAAGTTTAATTTTCTACGAAAAGAAATGGATTTTTTCACCTAGAAAGACAAATCTTTAACAAAACAGTTGAATTTGCAACGAAAAAGGAAGTCTTTTGAAAAAATTGTTGAAATTTCAAACAAATAATAAAATTTATAACTAAAAAGATAATCTTCAGCAGAAACTTTTTGCGTGTTTGCAGAAATTACATAAATTATTGAAGTTCCTGCTCTTAAATTTCTCGACCCCCCTCCCTCATCCACAACCTTGATCTGTTTCTTAATTTAAGTATGGTCCCGTAGGCAGCGAATTTTTTGTCAAATTTTGTGAAGTTGCCACTTTTTGCCTCATTGAATTGCTTTTTTCTCTTTTATTCTTTTTTTGTTTGTTTAAAAACTATTAACTGGTGATATCCGAATGCGTATAATCTACTTGAAAGCTTTCCAATTGCGCAATTTTCAATATTCTTAGTAGAGAAGTTTTTAGTGTTATTCTTGATTTTCCCCCCTCTAAATTTGATTAACTGACAAGTAATAAAAATATTTAAAAATTAGAGTTGTTTTAAAGTTAGATTTGGGAGAATTCTTGGAGGATGTACATTTTTTCTTGAGAGTAGTCCTTTTTGTAGTTAGATTCAATTTTGCAAGCGGGCCTCAGTACCGGTATATTTGTTTTATTTTAAAGAAAAGAGGCGGAATAGTGACAATTATGTCACTGATATTCTGGCATTGAATGAAAATCTAGGCAAGGAGAAACGTGGCACAAGTTGAGATCTGCCCTCACCCCGGAACTAACTGGCGCCAAAACCGTCCTAGGATTTTTCCCAATTCTCAATGAGGTGACCAATAAATTCATGGATTTGATAAGGAGCAGGAGAATCGAATGCAAAATCGATGGATTCGAGGAAATTGCATACAGAATGGGACTTGAAAGTAGGTTTCAATTTCTAATTACATATTTAATTAACACATTGTAATTTATTCTAAAATTCTGCATGATTTTACTCTGATTTCTTTCAATTTGTTAAAAAATTAGCAGGGTTGCCGTAGGTATGGGAAAACCTGGAAATTAGAGAAAAGTCAGGGAATTTTCTTGGTCATGGAAAGTCAGGGATTTTTGAAAATCAAGTTTTACGGCCACCTTAATATAATATTCTTTTTAGTAATTTATTTTCTCTGTATTTGTATTTATTCTTTTTTGCAGGTATTTCCTTCTGATGGTAATTTTTTTGGTTACAAATTTTATTCTTTGATTGAAAAATTGAGAAATTAAAAAGTCATCCTTTTTGTTAGAAAGTTAACTTTCGGTTGAAAATTCATATTTTGGTATTAAAAATTTAACTGAAATCTTTTATTGTTAAAGATTCAAATGTTTTGTTAAAAATTCGTGTTTTTGTATTCAAAATTTAAGTATTTTTGTAGAAAATTAACTTTTAGTTGAAAATTTATATTTTCGTATTAAAAATATATTTGAAATCTTTCATGGTTGAGGATTCAATTGTTTTTCAGGATTTTTTATTTGTTAAATGTTTTTCGGATTTTAGTGCTTTTTATCAAGAAAAATAGATTTTTTTAGTAAATTGACACACCTACAGCCTACACTAGTCAAGCAATTGACATACAAATTTTAAGATAAATTAGTTGGATGGAATTTCTTTATAAGTTTATCAGGAATTTTAAATTGTCTCAGTATTAGTTACTAAGATATTTTTTCGTTGAAAATCCGTCTTTATTTTAGAAAAATATTCTTTTTTGTTTGAAGTTTTCTCTTTTTTATTTAAAAATCAAATATTTGGTTTAAAATCCTAATATTTTGAGAAAATTTAACTATTTTATTGAAAAGTTAACTCTGGTAGAAAATCGAACTATTTTGTTAAAAATTCGTTTTTTTTGTTGAAATATAAATTATCACCTTTTTTGTTGAGAATTCATGTTTTTCTTAAAAACTGAACATATCCGATTAAAAAAGATTTTTTTCGTAAAAATGCATCTTTTTCGGCTATAAAAATTTAACTTCCTCTATTTTGTTGTAAATATAATTATTTTTGTGAAAACTCAAATTTTTTGTTAAAAAATCGATTTTCTAGTTGAAAATTTAACTATTAATCTAAAACTACAACTGTTTTGTTAAAAACTAAATGATTTTAGTACAAATTTAAATATTTTGCATGGAATTTTCAAGATTTTCTTTGATAATTAATCCAAAAGGTTGAAAATTTATCTTTGCAGATTGAAATTGTAACATGTTGGTTAAAAATTAAACAGTTTTGTTAAAAATTCGACTTTTTGGTTTTAAATCTTTTGTTTGTTTGTTAAAAATGCTCGTGTTTTCGTTTTTTTCTCGGTCGGAAAATTAATCATTTGAGGTAAAAATAATTTATTTTGTTGAAAATTTAAATGCTTTGGTGAAAATTGATGTTTTTCAGGAATTCATCTTTATAGGTTGAAAATTCATCTACTTAGCTAAAAATTCAAATATTTTGTTGAAAAATTAATTATTTTTGTAAAAATGAAACTTTTTTGTCAAAAATAATCATTTTTGCTTGAAAATTCCACTCTTTTGTTTTAGAATTCGATCATGAGGTTGAAAATCCATCTTAAGTGGGTTAAATATTCAACAGGTTATTTAAAAATTCTACTATTTTGTTAAAAATTAGTTTTTTTGTTGTTGAAATATAAACTATTATATATTTTTTGAGAATATTGTATTTTTTATTTTATATTTATATTATATATTTTTTTTGTTTCAATATCCAACTTTTTAGTTACAAATTAATTTTGTTTTAGAAAATTCAACTTTTTGATTAAGACTAAAATATTTTGTTTAAAATTTCGTTATTTTTGTGATACTTTAAATAATGGTAAAAAAGTATTTTTTTGCTTGGAAATTCCACTCTTTTTTTATAATTCGACCATGAGGTTGTAAATTCATCTTTGGAAGTGAAGTTTTCGAAAATTGGGTTTAAAATTCGACTTGTTTTTTGAAAATTCAATTTTGTTCCAAAGTCAACTTTTTCAATGAAAATTTTAACAGTTTTGTTCAAAATTCATCTATTCTATTGAAAATTTAATGTAGTTAAAAAGACAACTCTCTTTTATCGAAAATTCAAGAAATTGGTCTTTCATGGTAGAAAACTCATCTTTCTTGGTTGAAAAAAAGAAAGAAATTTAAAATTGTTATATTTGAATCTGAAATTTTTTAATTCCCTTTATGATAAATTCTATGGTAAAAATGTTGCAAAATGAAATTGCTAGAGTTTGAATATTAATCGTAGGGAAAACTGAAAAATTGTTCAGAGAAAAACAGGGGAAAAGTGAGGGAATGTTGAAAAGGACGTTTTCCGGCCACCCTGAATTAGGTATTAATATTTCTTGTTCTCTTTTTTAATTCGTTCCAGGTACGTGCACTCTAATATTAGGACGTAAACTGGGTTTCCTGGAACCAGGTCCATGTACCTTGACGTCCAGGTTGGCGGAAGCTGTGAGAGCACATTTCATAGCCTTGAGGGATGCCAATTATGGTTTGCCACTCTGGAAGCTGCTTCCAACCACTGCTTACAAACAGCTGATACAGAGTGAAGAAGCGATATACAAGTAAGTCGATCTGACAACAGCAGGGTCTTTAACATTCGAAATTGGTACATCCTCTTTTAGAAAACAAGTTTCTCACTGAAAAATCCTTTAATTCTCCTTTTCTGCTTTGAGGAAGGAATCAGGATGTAGTACTATTGCAGGCCTCGCAGACCGGTCCCTATTCCCTAAATCCCCTGTTGTACCCTATATTCACAGGGTGGCGACTTGACCGTGAATTTCATTAAAAACCCCGGGAATTTACTTCTCGTCGCAGTAAAATTCAAGTTTTCATTATTTTAATAATTTTGGCAAA
>JAWWLR010000128.1:1825470-1838212 GCA_035041075.1 Acraspis erinacei
AATAAAATTAAAAATTATAAAACGGTATAGAGATGAAAATAATTTTTTTTGAGAAGAGAATAGAGTAAACTGATATTATGAAATAGAAAGTTATAGATTTATTGGACAGAAAAATTATATAAACATCCGGGTAAAATATAATTGTCAAAAAAAGAATATGTAAAATAAAATATAAACAACAAAGCTACAATTGGTATAAAATGGGATAGAAAAGGATGGAAATATTGACAAAGAGGTTTATGATAAAATTATGAAACGGGATCAAGAATAAAAAATATTGATTGGATGGAGAAACTGAAAAAAATGAATTAAAGTCGGGTACAATGATATAATAGGACAGAAAAGGATATATTTTTCGAAAATATTAATAGGGTAGAAAAGGATACAGTTTCCCGACAAAATAATTTTTGGAAACTGAAATATAATAATATAATTTGATAGAAAAGGATATAATTTGTTGAACCTGGGTGAATATAAAGGGCTAAATCGGTATAGAAAATACAAAATAGTTGAAAAAAGTAGTTGGATAAATTGATAAGACAGAATAGAAAAGTATAGAATTTTGGCGAAGCGAACATAAAAATGAAAATCATCGGATGAGTGGGTACGATGGAATTAAAGAGACGGGTCAGCGAAGCCCTCGTGTGTCTTGATGACACGGAGCGGCCCAAGAATAAGAGCTTTTTGCATTCATCTATACGCATATAATATTTAATGTATAGAATTCCTGATCCTCTTTTAAAAAAAAATCCTAAGAAAGAAACAAATTTTTGAAAAAAAATATGAAAGAAAGATGAGAGAGCAACCAAACAAATCCCCTTCCTTCTCTTTTTTTTCCTTCGTATTTAACAATATTCACCGGTGTCTCGTCCCTTCCCAGTTTTCTCTCCTATTTTTTATTTTTGTCTAAATTTTTTTTAAAAGGACGTTTTTTCAAATTAAAATAGGAACATTTTATGGTGGTTGCAGAAATTCGGTCGTTGGATTCTTGGTTTTATTTTCAGTAATTCTATGCATTAACTTGATTATTGGACGTGAAATAGGATTTAAAAATTGATTTTTATTCTAAGTTAAATTCCATAAATATTAATATTAAATAAATAAAATCTCATACCTATTTAGATGAGCGTGGTTCGATCCCAAATTTCGAACAGTATTAACAGAAGTTGCACTATTAAGTGAACTCCTGGAGCTTCTCAAGCTACTTCTGGATCCAGATCGTTCGACTTCATCCCTTGGAGGATTTCTTGAAGTCAGAGCTTCTGATCTCTTTACTGGTTCGACTTTCCTCGGAGAATCTCTTTTTAGACTTCCTGATCTTTTAGGAAGGAAACTGGAAGCTTCGTCTTTCAATCTCATGGAGGAATTTCTCCTCTCGAAAGACTTTATCCTGGTTAGGCTTGGTTCAGAAGCTGGAATGTCACTTCCTCTTCTTTGATCATTGGTACCTGGTGTTAAAAAATTTACAAAATGAATCTCCACATCCCACAGTACTTCAGTTATGAATAATAAAATAAAAATATTAAAAATAGAAACAAAAAGCTTACTGCATCCAAGATCAGCTGGCGAACATCTGGTAGAGTCGTGCGTGTCAGTTTCGTAATTTCCAGAAGAAGTTTCCTGGCTCAGAGTTTCTGAGACCAAACTTTGCGTTTCTTCAAAACCCTCATCGTTGAGTTCCTGATCCCTAGCTTTATTAACTGGCATTGAAGTGACACTTATGTCAGGAATAAATCTACTCTTAAACATAGAGTTTTGTTTAGGGATGCTGGAAACTGATCTAGGCTTTTCAGAATTGAAAGGACTTCCTTGATCTGAATTTAAATTCAATGATTTATCGAGGAAATGCCTTGAGGAATCGTCTCTCAAGATTGATCCATCTGGGCGATCTGAAGGATCAGAAAGAAGATCCCTAGTTGGACTTACGACCTCTGGAATATTCACTTGGCTTGGAGGATCGCTCATCACTCTCATCGCTTCTTTAACCTGCAGAAAATTATAAATTAGCTTAGTTTCATACTCTTTTTACCGATCGCAGTGGTACGAAAAAGGTTCTTTTGTTGGAAAAATTAGTCTCGGACATACAACTTTGATGCGATTTTAGCGTTTAAAAAAAAGTAAAGTTTAACTAAATTTTAAAACGATTTGTGAGAGCAGGTTTTGACCGAATTTACTAAAAATCTGTTAATGATAAATAATATGTACAGCATTTTAATACCTGATACCAATTTAAAATTTTAAATAAATTTGATAGACTAATACAGAGTTTCGTCAATTTTCAACAGGCAGATTTCCATTTTTCCACGGAATAAATTTTAAATTACCTGAAAAGTTTCTTTCCTTATGATACTTCATTAAAGATCAATCATTAATCATTTATAAACAATTTTATAAACAAATTCTCATTTTGAAATAAATAGTCAAATATTCAATAAATAAATATCGTTTCTTTTTACGAAATTGACTACCAATGATTCATAAAAATCTTTATTTATTAGAAGACTTTGCCAGAAGTGATCATATTTATTACTTATTTAAATTAGTATTATACAAAAATAAAGATACTTACTTTAAAAACTCTAAAAAACTTGAAAATATACCTTTCTTAATTTCTTTTATCAATGAGCATGAGTAATAATATATCAAAATAAAAATTAACAACAAATGCTTTTTATAAACAATTTCAGTCATAAAGAAGCGATTTCATTATTTTTGAAAAGTTAGTCACAAAGTATTTTTTATTAAGAAAATTGTAGCTCCTTAATAAAATAATATAAGAAAGATTCTTTCCAAGTTATTTAAAGTGAATTCAATTTAAATATAGACATCTTCAGATTGAAACTAGACTAAAAGCTGTATTTTTGAAATAAAATTTATTAAAATAAATATCAAATATTACCGCCTAACAAAATCTTCTAATAAAAAAATGTCTTTTCTGTGCCATTGACAGTCGATTTCGTAAGAAACGACCTTCATTTGTTGCAAAGTAGTCAAGTTGTGAATTTCTTTTAAATTTTTGATAAAATAAACAATTATAATTTTTTAATGAAGCATCATAAGTATTTATGTTTATCAAATTTAGTTAAACAATTACAAAAATATATAGTGGTTTGACGATAAACATATGTTGACAAGAAATCAAGTTGTGAATTTGTTTATAAAATTGTTTATAAGATAAACAATTATTATTTGTTTATGAAATATCATGAAGGAAATCTTCCGATCGAAAATTGACACAAATGCGTATTTGACTACAAAATTTATTCAAAGAATTAATCATGTTTACCAGGTATTCAAACATCGTACATATTATTTATCGTCGGCATATTTTGAAGTAATTGTGTCAAAAAAGCAAAGGTTTTCGAACGAGAAATTACTAAAATATATATTTGTTTATTTAATTTATTTATAACATTAACAGTTATTTTATATTTTTCAAAAATTGTAATTAAGCATTCTTTTTACGTATATTCCGAATAAAAATTTAAAAATAAAGTCTCAAAGTTCGACCTAAATGTGAGTAGTTTCAATAAAATTGGAGGGTTAATAAAAAAATGGTTTAATCTCAAAGTTTCTGTTAAAAAAATTCTTGCCGAGAAGTGGTCCGGCAAGCGAGCAAAAGATTTGCATGACACAAAAAAGGGTTTCTTAGGTGTAGAATTATTTTTTTTAATTCTCATTTTTCATATTACGAAAACTCTAATATCAATAAAATAAATTTACAAATAAATTGATCTTAGTTCTGCATTCCCAGAGCTTCAATTTAAGCCAAAACCGTAAAAAAATAGGATTAAAGGAAAAGCTTTCAGCATAGGGGTCTGAAAAAACAAATTTTCTCAATTTTTCTTACTTTATAACTACAGATATCAGAAAAAATCGAGAAATCTTATAATTTTCTATCAGCAGCTTCTCATTAAACCTCTATCAAATCTGAACAGCACCAATCTTGTATCAAATCCCATGTTCCGGATTCTCGGAATTATTCAAGAATTCTTAGAATTTTCTATCAACGGCTTCTTATTGAAATTTTATGGAATCTTATCCACTCTAGACTTTTGTCACATCCTACGTACAAATTTTTTTAGAAATTTCTATCAAATTGTAATTATCGAGAAACTCTATAATTTTCTAACAGCATCTCATTGAAAGTCTAACAAACCTTAACGGCACAAATCTTTGATAAAATTCTATGTCCCAGAATCTTAGATATTTCTATCAAATTCCATCTATTGAGAAATCGTATACTTTTCTATCAGCAGTTTCTCACTGATCTTTTTGAAATCTATCCTTACAGAACTTTTATCAAATCCTAACTTACAAAGTTTCGGAAATTTCTATCAAATTCTTTCCGTCAAGAAATCTTATATTTTTCTATAAATAGTTACTTATTGAATCCTATCAAATCTTATTGACACAGGACTTGTATCATATCGTTTGGTCTACAATTTCGAAAGTTTTTTATTGAACTTCATCCGTCTACAAATCTTACACTTCTTTATCAGCAGCTTCTCATTAGAATTCTATTAAATCTTATTCTCTTCAGGGTTTTATCAAATTCTAGGTATCAGAATTTGGTAAATTTTTATCAAATTTGATCCAAGGACAAATGGTTCACTTTTCTATCAACAGAATCTCATTAAATCCTATCAAATCTTATTAGCTCAGTACTTATATAAAATCCTAAGTTCTAGAAACTTGATATTTTCTATCCAACTCTATACGTCGCGAAGTCTTATACTTGTCAACCATCAATATTTTCATTTAAACTCTATCAAATCTTAACGGCAGCAATCTTTAACAAATCCTGTGTTCCAAAATCTTGGATATTTCTATCAAGCGTGTTATAGAATTTCGGAAGTTTTTATCCAACTATATACATCAAGAAATCGTATACTTTTCTATCAAAAGCCTCTCATTGAAATTTTATCAAATCTTATCAAGAATTCTAGATCTATCTAAAAATTCTATAATCCCTTCCTCACATTACCCCCTTTCCCAAAGAGTTAGTCACGCCTACCCCGAACGGGAAACGGCTTAATAGTGTAACAATAATAATAATAATTATTATTATTATTATCCACTTCAGACTTTTATCAAATCCTACGCCTCAACATTTTATAAATTTCTATAAAATTTTATTCGTCGAGAAATCTTAATCTTTTCTACCAATAGCATCTCATTAAAACTCTATTAAATCTAAAAGGATCTTGTAATAAATCCTATGTTCCAGAATTTTTGATATTTCTATCAAATTTTATTCGTCGAGAAATCTTAATCTTTTCTACCAATGGCATCTCATTAAAACTCTATTAAATCTAAAAGGATCTTGTAATAAATCCTATGTTCCAGAATTTTGGATATTTCTATCAAATTCCATATATTAAGGAATCGTATACTTTTTTATCAACAGTTTCTCATTGATCACTAGCAAATCTTAACATGAACAATATTGTGTCAAATCCTACGTTCCGGAATCTTGGAAGTTTGTATCCAACTTTATCGATCAAGAAATCTTATACTTTTCTAGCAACATCTTCTTATTGAAATTTAATCTAATCTTATCGACTTAAGATTTTTATCACATCCTACGTATCAATATTTTAGACATTTATATTAAATTGTGTCCACCGAGAAATCTAATCCTCTTCTACCAACAGAATCTTCATTGGAACTATCAAATCTTAAAGGCACCAATCTTGCATCAAATCCTATATTCCAAAATCTTTGATATTTCTATAAAATTCTATCTATTGAGCAATTATATACTTTTCTATCAACAGTTTCTATCCAACTCTATCTTGGATAAATCTTATAATTTTCTATCAACAGCTTCTCCTTTAAATGTTATCGAATCTTATCCACTTCATACTTGTATCAAATCCTACGTATCAGAATCTAAGAAATTTCTCTCAGATATTATCCGGCGAGAAACCTTATTCATCCTATCAAAATTGCCTCATTGAATAAGGTAGAACCTTTTAAGCATGTGTATTAAAATGGATAAGAATGTAAAGTAATTCTTGATAAGATTGGATGGAACTTTGATCAAAAGACCTATAGAAATTTATAGGAATTATTAAGACACTCGCCCATTTCGCTTTGATAGAAATCAATAATAATTCTATCCAAATGATTCATAGAACCCGATTCCCTTTTTAGCGAGAAAAAACGTGGGATATTTCCGACTAGGTTGATTATCCCTTTGGATATACTTTCTATCAAAATCGATTGATACAAATGTCAAGAAGATTTCTAGAATACACCTGTTTGCCCCACTCTGCGATCAGCAGATTCCGCTTACCCATATTTACCAACTTGATCATTCAATGTTTTGTGTCCGTACTAAATTTAAATAAAAAATTTGTTTGGATAATTTGTATTTACCTGGCTGGGATCAATCATGCTCCTGCGTCGTTCCCGACTCGAAACAGCTCTCTCGGCCAAAATCATAGGAGCTTCTCGAGGCCTAGATTCTTGCATCACAGGACTCAGAACAGTATTTGTAACAGCAATAACTGGAGCAGGTTGAGTAACCGGAAGTCGCGTACTCCGTTGGGCAGCAGTCCTGGAAATATGTTGCAAATCTTCTTCAGCTTTGGCTATTTCAGCCAAAGCAGCACCGATGTCATTGGTGACATCACGACGTTTTAATTTATCCTGCCAAACTTGAAGCATCGCCTCACTGTCGTTTCTGTCATCAGAAAGTGAAAGAGTACTGGGTCTTCTTGGCGGTTCTTCGTAAGCCTCAGAATTAGTCTCCATTTGTAAAGGACCCTCTTGTTTCAAAGAACCCTCCATTTTCAATGGACCTTCCAATTTTAAGGCACCTTCCTGTTTTAAAGCACTTTCCAGTTTTTCCGAGACAGGATCTTGATTCTTTTTGTAACGTCTTGTTCTTCTGGCTATTGAATATCTGTCAAAGTTTCCAGAACCAAGCTCTGCATAAGAATTTCCAGGCTTTGTTGCCTCTCTTCCTTGAACTGAGTTGCTGCATCTTTCTCGTTTGCAGGGTTCCTTTTCGACTGGTTTCACTTCTTTGGGAGGACTGAAGAGTCTTCTGGTCGCTGGAGGAGTTTCGATGTTGTCTGAGTCAATTTCTATTTTATCGCTGATGCTGTCCTCTTCGAAGTTTTTTTTGCCAAGTTGCGACAATCTTCTCTTGGCTGGACCTTGAGGTACTGGGACTGGCTGACGAAGGTAAATTGTCAGTTCATCTAGAGGCTCTGTGCTCACTATCTCTGGAATTTTGTTGTTTTTCTTTCGTTCTTCTTCCCTGATGGCCTGTTGGAAAATAGTTTGATCTTAGAAGGATTATTACTTCATTTTTTACTATACTCTGCAAATCTGAATTAGTACAAATTTAACTAAGGGGCGGTACATAAATTATGTAAAGTTTTTTTTTTGAAAATTTTTGTTAGGGATCGTAAGTCTTTATGCCCACACCCCCCTACCTCACGTAATTTCTTCCGAATACCTTTTTTTTGTGAAGTCATTTAGGGGACATCACAAAACAACGTAAGAAGATTCAGCGAGGGGCACTTTGGAGGAGGGATCTTAACTGTTTCTTGTGAATTAATAAAGTAGTTCAATTTTTAACCAAGAAGGGTTTTGCAGTCATAAAAGAAAAATTTTATACAAAAATGTTGGATTGTCAAGCCAAAAAGACGAATATTTTACAAAGAAGAAGAAAATACAGTTTTAACGAAGCAGTTGAATTTTGAATCAGGAATATCACTTTTCTATCAAAAAAGAAGTAAATATTTACGTTTTAAACCAAACAGTTGAATTTCCCACCAAAAAGATGAAATTTCAACCACGAAAATAAATCTTCTACTGAAAAAGATGAATCCTTAATCAAATTTGTAAATTAAAAAAAAAACATTAATTGTCAACCCAGAAGATTATTTTCTACCAAAAAAGACCAATTTTTAACAAATTACATAAGTTTTTAATTAAATATTTTAATTTTTTAACCAAGAAAGATAAATTTCTCACAAAAAATAGAATACTTAAATTTTCATGTCAACAAATTAATTCTCAATAAAAAAACAATATCTTACAAAAAAGTTTCAGCAAGAAGAGGTGAATTTTCAACCAAGATATATATTTAAATAATAAAAGAAAAAAATGTCATAAAAATGTTCAATTTTCAAGCAAAAAGATTAATTTTCAACCAAAAAAATTCATTTTCTAATGAAAAAAACCAATTTTGGACAAAATATATTTAAGCAAATAGTTAAATTATCAACTAAGACCATAACTAATATTAATATTAAAAATATCAATGTTGAGAATTTATCCTTTTGGTTGAAAATTCACCTACTCAATAAAAATTATATTATCTGATCTTGTTTAAAATACAACCATTTTTTTAGAATGTACTGTACTTAAAAATACTCCTCTTTGGTAGAAAATGTAACTATGTTGTTAAAAATTAGTTTTCAGGATTTAAATATTTTATAGTTGAAATATCAATTATTACATTATTCATTGAAAATTCATTTTTTGTTTGTTGAAAAGTCACCTAGTTGATAAAAATTAACTTTTTTGGTTGAAGATTCATCATTTTAGATGAACATTCATCTCTTTGGCTGAAAATGTATCTATTTTGTTGAAAAATCGTATTTTTATTTGAATCCAACTATTTTTTTATTTAAAGTAAAAACTTTTGTTTGAAATATCAATCATCAGATTTTTTGTTGAAAATTCATCTTTATTGATTACAAAATTTATTATTTGGTAAAAATTTAATTATCTGGTTTAAAATTCAGCATTTAACTGTTCTTCATTTAGGATAAAAAAATGTTGCAAAGTTTTTTGAGAACTTATCTTCTTGGGTTGAAAATTAAACAATTTTAACAAATAAATCAACTTTTTTTTTAATTAACTATTTTTTTTAATTTATTATTTTTGTTAAAAATTCGTTTTTTTTTTGTTAAATATTAAAATATTTTAGTTAAAAATTCAACTATTCAGTTAAAAATTAACATTTATGTTGAAAATTCAACTGTTTTGTCGAAAATTCATCTGTTCCGCTTGCAAATTCAACAATTTGGTTAAAAAATCAACTATGTTAAAAAGTCTTCTTTCTTTCTTTGTAAAGACACTGCCAGAGGTCTCTGGGAACGATACAATGCAATCAAGAAAAAGCAATATTATTGTCCGCATCTGTGAACGTATGGGGTCTAAAAAGTGTAGTGTAAAATTAGATGCTATTTTTCGAGTCGGTTATTTTGGCCCTCGGAGCGTGCGGTGGTGTGCTGGCCGTCGTGCTCGACGGAGTGTTGTGGTCTTCATGTCGCGCATTGATTTCGGATACAAGATAAAAAATGAAATAATGATTCTTATTTCTATGAGATATATATGGCTAAATTTCGAAGTTTTTTACAAACAGTTCCTGAAATTTTCAAACTTAAATATAAAAAGAAAAATTTTATTTTCACGACTTTGTTTACGTTAATGTATAAATACGCAACTCGGAGGATTCGAAGACTCGATGAATGCTGACTCACCAGTTTCTAAACATAAACCAATAGTACATAAATACGAACAGCCATCTAGGCCAAAGAATATTGGGATCGGCTATTCCGCTGCGCTGCAATACGCAATCTATTTTCTCAATCCAGCCAAAGTGTGTACTCGCGAAACCAGGTAGAAAATTTAAAATACATTCTAATTTGTACTTAAAAACATTTTTGTTAATATTTTACGTAGTTTAAAACTCACTCGTAATATTTTAGTGATTACTCACATACAAAGAATTGATGAACCGTTTTAGAATTTCCACATAGAGCTCGTCAATTCTTTCTTAAAGTTCGCAGATTATTTACAAAAGTACAGCAATATCCGATGAATTTTACTCATATCCGAGGCTTAGCCACTAGTTCGTGAGTTTCTTAATTACAAATTTTTTCCGTGTATATCTTTCGTCCTTCAAGAATAGAAAGACACACCAGGAAAGGACAATGGATCGCACATTAAACCACCACGATGATGAATACGCAATATAATCCGGCGGTGCAGATGATGATGATCTTTAGATGAACATAAATAGCGCACAACCACAAGTGGCAAATAGTGGAAGTTTATTATCGAAGTAAGATATGATTTTCAGTGCATATTTGCAGTCATTTATAAGAAAATTAAGGTTTCCGTCATATGGTTTGAAATAGATTTATTATAATCCAAAAATCAGTGACTTAAACATTCCGAATATACATAAATATATAATAAGGAATTGAGTGTAGCGTATAGGTAAACAGTAGCCTAGAAGAGTGTTTAATTTAGTGAAGAAAACATAGTTCTTTGATTTCTCAATGTTTCCTGTAATAATTCAGATTCTGCTAATAATTGACATACAAGAAAAATGATAGTCATGATTATTAATTAAGTTGTTTCAGTAATTACAATTCAATAAAATTTATTATAGAATTATATTGCATGTTTTGTAGGATTAAAGTGATCTTGGTGCAGTTGTTTTTAGTACTGATTGCAATTTAGCATTGCAGTGTATAGTGGGGAGTGCGTTGAGATCGCAGAATTTAACAATACCTAATTAATAAATCAGAATTTATTGATAAGCGATAGCATGTGTTGACGATGCATCTTGAAGATAGATTAATTCGTAAATAGTATAATTATTTGAAAAGACCATAGAAAGTAATGAATGTAAGCTGACTGTTTATCAACAAATTAGTTCAGAAAGGGTCGGACTTCAGAAGGGTAGGTAGACTATCTATGCCGGGTACATAACCAACAAACAATTTTTTTCTATGTATCAGTACATTCAGAACATAGAACGGGAGAAAGGTAAAAAGATGTTGAGCTCAAAGTAATCCTGGTGGATTAAAATTTGTGGCGAGAGCTAATTTGTCTAAATTTTGTAGGGAGCATTTGAAAATAGAACAATTTTCAGTTGGGGTTTCACATTTATTTCTGATCAGAATATCTCTATATGTATCTACATAAAATCAAGAGTAGTTCGATACAAAGGGTGTAATTATTCATCATTGATAAAACAGTCAACAGAAGCTCGTTAAAAGTTAAAAGAAGATAAAGTAGTAGGGACGGTTCTGACTGCCAGTTAGTTCTGATTGTCCATCCGATATGAGAGACAGTAACCTAATTATTGATGATGCACAGAAAATGAAGACATGAAAATTTTGGTGCATGTTACAATTAAATTCAACTAGATATTCCCCTTTTGATTTTATGTATATACAACTCCAGTTTTCAGTAGATCGATCAACTAACTGCCTGGGTTAAAGAATGAAAGGTCTCGAAGGGCGTATCGTTGATGTTGATAATTCTTCTTGCATAGTCGGTAAACAAAGTACGTACAGTCTTCAATTTGAATCCTGTAAAATTACGAGTGCTGCATGGAAAACAGCAGATAAGTTCAATGCAGTAAAAGTAAAATAAAAAGCAACTGAGCATTCTTCTACTACATTGAAAATAATGTCTGCGTCAATCCTATCCGGAAAATATTTCTATAGATAATCGAGATTTGTACTCTATCCGCTTACGAAATAGATTTTTTATAGAGTCCTCGTATCCTTTACCTTCTTAGGTTTTTCTGTAAAAGTTTAATTCCCCTTATTATGTTATCATGATTATGTGTACTACTTTAAATTCGAGGTTTCCAGTTTGAATATAACAACTTCATGCAGCTAGCCTCAATCAAAAACCAAAATGGCTCTGAGCATTGATAAGTGGTTCCTTTCAGACTCGTGAATAATTATCCTATAGATGACCCCTTTCTGGATTTAGTCGTGCATTATATTTATTAGATGCCGGCGTGTAGAGATTTAGTCAAGCAGTGTAACAATTATATGTGTGAAGTCAGAATGTTAGAAAACTCGTGCGGCATATGGACTTTCGTTTTCGCTAAGTGTAAGGATGTAAATTTAATCTATAAAAAATGATTGAGAAATGTAACCCTCTTCATTATTTTCTTATATTGATACAGATTTTAGTTTCAATTAAATACCGTTGCAGCGAAACGGTACCTTCAGATTTAACATGATGCTGGGTCGAGATTGTTCACAGCAGAGGTCTACTTGACGGCATCAAACTACAAAAGATAGAAGAGAAGTAAAGGGTCTCACACCTCTAAATTAAAAAGGAAAATAATTAACCGCAATTGACCTAACTTTATTACTAAATTTGTACTAATCATTTGCTCACTGTCACTCATTGATACAGAGGAGTATAAATGATAACTAATACTCGATATGACGGTGCGGAGAACACGTCATATAAAGTTGTTGAAAATATTTTGCGATATCTAGAGGCACTATAATATTGATATAATCTGTTATCCTTGAACATTATGTACGTAGCAAATCAGGAAGATTCGTAATATGAAAAATTAGGAACTTAAAGGAGACAAAGTCTCTATGAAAAATCTACATAGGAAGCGAGTAGCGTGCAAAGCTTGATTATCTATAGAAATATTTCCCGGTTAGGATTGCCACAGGCATTATTTCTCAATGTAGTAGAAGAGTGTTTAGTTGCTATTTGTGTTTGTTGATTGTTTTTCTTCTTCTAAGTAGCTATCTAAGAGAGGAGAACTACATAACCGTAGTTACAGACGAGGTAATACACAACGAGTAGATTAGAAAGGTACGCGCATTCACTGTTAATGGAAGAGAATAATGGCAATATGTAAGTGTTCTACATAAACCGTGCTGGCGAAAAATTGAAGCGCTAGATATTGCATTGGCATTTCAGGCTAAACCAA
>JAWWLR010000128.1:1860402-1878467 GCA_035041075.1 Acraspis erinacei
TAGGGAAATATTATCTTTTACGTTCAAACCCATCCAAATTTCTAACGTTTTAAGTAAAATTATTGCATGATGAAAAAGATAGATGAATTTTTAATCGAATAGTTCAAGTTGCAACCAAAAAGACGAATTTTTAAACAAGAATATTAATTTTCTACCGGAAAGACCAATTTTCAACAAAATACATGAATTTTTAACCAAATTTTTAAATTTTAATCCAAAAAGATGAATTTTCAAATAAAATTATAAATTTTTATTAAAAAAGATTAATTTCCAACGAAGAAGATTAATATTCTACCAAAAAAGGTGAATTTTGATTAAAATACATGAATTTTCAAATAAAAAAGATAATAATTTAAGATAAATTAAACTTAAAAGATGGAATATTCAACTGGAGTAGTTCAATTATCAGTTTAAAAAATTAATTTTTAACAAAAAAAAAGAGTGCTCAACCAAAAAAAATTGAAACAAAAAAAATTGAAACAGTTTAATTCAAAGAAAAAAAGAAGAGTTTTTTTACAATATAGATAAATCCTCAACCAAATAGATAAATTTACAAGAAATATAATTAATTTACTATAAAAAAGAGGAATTTCACACAAAATAGTTAAGTTTTCAAGCTAAAAACTCCAATGTTTTAGACAACAGTTGACTTGAAATCAAAGAATAATATTAATAATAATAATTTTTAGTTCGGAAAGTAAATTTTCAAACAAAATAAAACGGATTTTCAACCAGTTGAATCTAACCAAAAAATACAATACCAAGAAGCTAAATTTTCAATAAAAAAGATTGAGTTACTACCCAAAAAGATGCATTTTTTCCAAAATACATAAATTATCTACAAAAAAGTTGAATTTTCAACCCGAAAATCTAATTTCTCAACAAAAAGTTAATTTTTAATCAAATAGTTGAATTTTCTGCCAAAATATGAATATTAAATAAGAATGTTAATTTTCAACAAAAATTTTTAATTTTCTGTGAAATTGTTGAATTTTCGAACCAGAAAGACAAATTTTCTACAAAAAATTGAATTTTTAACCAAAATAGACTAGTTTTTAAATAAACAGTTGTATCTTTAAGCATAATGAATAAATTTTCAACAAAAGAAGATTGATTTTCAACAAAATACATGAGTTTTCAAGCAAATATTTTTTAATTTTCAGCTAGCAGAGATCAATTTTTAATTAAAAAAATATATTTTCATATAATTAAGGAATAGTTAAATTTTTCATTAAAACATGAATTTTCAATAAAAAAAATTTCTAACGAAAGAGATGAAATTTCAACAAGAATTATGGAAATTCTACCAAAAAAATGAATTTTCAATCAAAATATTCAACATTCAACCAAATAGTTGAATTTTCAGCCAAATGGAATAATTTAAATTTGCAGAAGAAAATTAGTTTTTAAAAACAAATTTTTTTTAACAAAGTAGTTAATTTTTTAACCAATGAAATTAATCTTAAACCAGAAAAATTAGTTTCTAGAGTTTCGTAGCCCCGGGCAGAAAAGTAGGGGGAATGAAGGGAGGGGAAGAAGTAAACGTGAGGGGAATTGAGGTTAGGGGAAATAGGCGAATTGATGGGAAATGAGGGGAGGAAAATTAGGGGAAATGAGGGGAAGAAAATTAGGGGAAGTGAGGGGGCGCGATTAGGGTCGCGAGGGGAAATTATGGGGGTAGAGAAAGTAAGGATAAATCTGGAGCAAGTGAGGAGTGGGAGATGTAAGGGAGGAGAAGCGAAAGTGCAAGTGTTGGAAGGGGAATTGGAGGAGGGGACAAGATATAGAATAGCGAAATATCTCAAAATATTTCGGGAATTTTCCAGAATTCTAAAATATGTCCAAATAGTCAAATGAAATAATAGTCAAAGTAGAATTTGATTGATTTTCAGGCTGGTTTACTTACTTTGGCACTTGAATGAGTTGCAAGAAAAATTTCTCAGCATTTCCGAGTTTCGACTTGTCGCCGTCGAAACTTTTGAGCATTTCGAGCTCGTCAACTTCCGGCAAGATTTTTAATAAGCCTCGAAGTTTTTCTGCTCCAATGTCGTCATGACCACCATCCTTAATCAACTGGATTATATCCTCGTTCGAACTATATAATTCAAAATATATTAATTTTTCATCTTTTATTATATTTTTTAATTAATTAAATAAAAGATTAACACTTTTTTAAGGAGTCATCCATATATTACGTAACCCTTTTCGTATTAATTTAAAAAAAACAATAAAACAATATAAGAGGAAACGAGGGGAGAAGAGTGTAAGAAAAAAATGTTACTTTGTTTTTGAAGGTATATATATGATTTTTAAGAAAATGTTAGATGTAACATTTGAACACCACAAAATGGTTTAAATTTCTAAGGATTGAAAAATTAATGAATATATTTAAAAAAAATCGTTTTTTATTAAATTATAACTTTTTGAAATACCAACAAAAGTTAATTGTTTTTCGTGTTTGATTAATAAAATAATTTTTTACAATTTTTCGAAAGACATTTTTTTATCAAACTCTTTCTCTTCGAATGAAAAAAAACACTACTCTTTTGAACATGAAAATACCTTTCCACTTAGTTCTTGGCCATATAAAAGTCGTAAAAAAATTAAAGATTAGCATAATTGAAAGTTGTACAGATTCTCTAAACAAAACGAAAAAATATCTAATTATGAAAATATCTAAAATATGATTTTATAATATTATTTGTAATTGGAAGCTGCGCACATCAAAAATTGAAAATAATTTATAGTGAAAAAATCAGATTGCTGAAAGTTATGTAACAATGACGGAGGGGGAGGGAGTAGTAATTTTTATTTTGAAATTAACTCCTACCTTCTAAACTGTTTCAAGAAAATGTTCACATTCAAGCTCCTCTTTCCATCCAGTAAAGCGATCTGTAATAAAACAAAAAGCATGTTACTTATAAATAAATAAAATAATTTAATTAATGCATTCATTCTAATGGTATACTTCCAAAAAGATCACCAAGAATATGGACTTGATTATTGGCCTAGGGTTCCTTTTTCATCCCACTTAAAAGTCCCCAGAAGGATTTTTGGTGCAAGTTAATAGTTATTAACAATTGTTGTCATAAATTGATGTTTTCTTTAAATACTACGAAAAATATTTATCTGCGATATAAATGTTATGAATAAAAGATGTAGATCTCATCAGAAGACATATTTTTTGTATTTACACATTTTCTCTAAAATTAATATTTTCCGGAAAAAATTTAAAAGATACATTTTTAGATTTTCCGTTACAAAAAATTTCAAAACTTTTTCTAATAGGGTCCAAAAAATTAATGATTATTTTCCAAAATTTAATACACTTTTACGGTTGTGTAGCCCCGTGATAAGGGCAGGATAGTAGGGACATTAGGGAAGGAGAGGAGGGGAAATTAGAGGAAAGGAAGTACGGGAAGTGTGTTGAAATGAGAGATGGGATGTGGTTGAAAAGGAATTCAGGGAAGGGATAGACGTCGAATTAACTAGAAATTAGGAGAGGGGGAGTAGGGGAAATAAGGAATGGGGAAGTAGGGGAATGCGTAACAGGTAAGTGTAAAGAAGGAAGAAGAAGAGGAAAATTGCAGTACAAGGTTTAAACGACTTGGTCCAGATGTTAAATTATATAAATAAATGTAACAAAAATATATAATAATAAATAAATAATATAAAAAATGAATATAATACAAAATATGATATAACAAAAATACCTCGGTAGGTTCCCGCCGACGTCTTTCAGCATCCACCCCAGTCCCAAAATTGGAAGAGCAGGTCGTGGGTGGTAAAATAGGAGGCATTTGTTGGCAAAAAAGTCCTTCCATTTCTGCCCAATCCAAATCGGCCATTGGAGAATTTTGATGTTCATTTGCCACCAGAGACCAAATATTTCGTTTTCCAATTACCTGGGGAAACAGACATTACAAATAAATAAAATTACACGGCTGCTACAAAATACCAATTTCGAAATTTCTTGACTCTCCCTGATTTTTCCCTGACCGTTATAAATTTTCCTTTCGGGTATAAAAACACCTCAAACTTTGAAGATCAATAATATTAATAGATGATATTTCAAACAAAAAGATTATTTTGCACCTGAAGAGACCTAAAGACCAAGAAGAAAAGAAATTTCCACCAAAACAATTAAATTTTCTATCAAAGAAATAAGTCTCCAGCACAGAAAATTGAATTCTAAACCAAAAGTGTAATAGTTCATACTTCCGCCAAAAGAAAAACGTTATTTTCAATGGAAAACCGTTGAATTCGTACAAACATTTTTAAGCCAAAAATACGAATTTTCTACAAAACAGATGCATTTTTAACTCGAAAGTATGAAATTTTAACAAAAGAATTAATTTCTAACAGAAGTGTTAAATTTTAAAGCAAACCCCCGATCTTCTATGAAAAAGTTGAGTTTTCAACCCAAAAATATAAATTTTATACCAAAAGAATCGAATTTTCAATTCCAGAACGATGAATTTTTTAAATAATACATGAATTCTCAAAAAATAGTTAGATTTTCAACCAAAGAAATGAATTTACAACTAAAATGATAAATCATTAACCAAAAAATGAAGTATCAATAAAAAAGTGGAATTTTCGAGAAAAAAGATAAACTTCTAACGAAAAAGATTAATTTTCTACCGCAAAAGTTAGTACTTTTTTAAATACATGAATTTTTAATAAAATAGTTTAATCTTCAACATAAGAAATGCATTTTAAACTAAAATTCCAATTTTTTAATCAATAAATAAATTTTTAACTAAAGAAGATCAATTTTCAAGCATAAATGAAATAGGAACGTTTTTAATCAAAAAGACAAATTTTCAATCGAGAATATTAATTTTCGACAAAAAATATGAACTTTTAACACAATACATGGATTTTCAATAAAATAGTTAAATTTTTAAGTAAACAAATTATTTTTCAACTTATATATTATGATGAATCAAAAACCAAGAAATGAATTTTGAAGACAAAAGTCGAATTTTTGACCAAAAAGATCATCGTTCAAACAAGAATAATCATTTTCCGCCAATGAACATGATTTTTTTAACAAAAGAAATGAATTTTCAACTAAAATGATAAATCTTCAACCGAAAAATGAATTTTCAACAAAAAAGTGGAACTTCCGACCAAAAAGGTCTATTATAAACCAAGAACATTATTTTTCTACCAAAAAAATGTGATAAAATACATGAATTCTCAATAAGATATTTATGTGTTTAACCAAAGAAATGAATTTTCAACCAAGATAATAAATCTTCAACCAAAAAATGAAGTTTCAACAAAAAAGTAGAATTTCCGACCAAAACGATAAACTGTCAACCAAGAACATTATTTTTCTACCAAAAAATGCAATACAATATATGAATTCTCAAAAAAATAGTTAATTGTTTAACCAAAGAAATGAATTTTCAAATAAGATGATCAATCTTCAACCAAAAAATGAATTTTCAACAAAAAAGTTGAATTTCCGATCAAAAAGATAAACTGTCAACCAAGAAGAATGATTTTCTACAAAATACAACAATTTTTAACCAAAAAATATCATTTTTAAATCTAAAATGGAATAGTGATATCTTCTGTTAACAAAATTAAGTTCCAACAACAACAAAAAAGGAATTTTCAAATCAAAGAAATTAATTTTCTATCTAATAGTTTAATTTTTCACCATAGTAGTTGAATTTTCAAAGCAAAAAGAATCACTTTTTAACCATTTTTCTTATTTATCAATAAAATAATAAAATTATCGACCAAATAATAAGATTTTGATTAACAAGATAGATTCTAAACCAAAAAAAGTTTAAAATTATACGTTTGTAAAATACCCATGTTTTTCATAAATTGTCTTTTTTCAATCTAATTTCATTAAAGTTCAGAGAAACTATTATGGTATCTTACATGAGGAGGGGGGGGGGGGGATTTCAGAAAAACGCTTCAAGTAATTTTGGGATGAACCCTAAACTTTATCATCAGTTTATTGAAAACTCCATGACTCTTTGAAGTTTTCCCTGGCGTTCCCTGACTTTCCCTGAGCTTTAAATTCCTGAATTACTCTAGAATACCCTGACCTGTAGTAACCCTAAATAAAAATGAAAGAAAATCTAACAGAGGTTGATTTCGAATATACATAAAATCGAAGCAAAAAAATAATATAACTATAATTGAACAAGTAACCTCTATATTTTTGAAATAAGGGTTCTCTGCAAAAATATAAAAAATTCGAATAAAAAGCAGGGGTTGATTTTTTAGAAATAATACAGGGATAAAGTAAGTTAAATTAATGATGAATTTACCTTGTGATTGGGTATTTTGTTCCAGTTAATAGTCTTCATTTTCGTCTTGGGGGTGGGAATCTCCTGCTGGGGGAGGAGTTTCGCATTATTGCTGGGGGGTTCAGGAGTTGGAGCCCTAGTAACGGCTGGAACGTGTAGGGGTGGTGGAAGGGGTGGTTCCATCGGGTCATCGGGAGGGGCAATTGGGATGAAAAGAGGCGGCGGGGGTGGGGGTGGCAAAGCGAAGCTGGTGGGGGGACTTGGGGGTGGTGGGGCTGCCGGTACGGGTGGCGCTGGCGGCGGTGGGGGCGGCGAACTCGTCGGCACCGAAGCCTTCCGGTTGGTACCGCACGTCTGATCGGCCACTCGACAGTGGCAGCATAAGTTTGTCTGAAAATTAATTTTTTTACAAAATCATTACCATTACAAATCATAATCGTAATTTTAAAACGTCATAAAATCATTTCTTATAACATAATAAATACACTTCAACTTAGAAAACATTAATTTATAAATTATAAATGGAACCTCGAGATGAATTTTCAAACCAAACAAACGAATTTTCAAGAAAACTACAAATTAATTGTATACCGAACAGTTGCATTTACAAAGAAATAGTTGAATTATCAAGCCAAAGCGATAGATTTTTAAGAAAATAGTTGAATTTTTAACCAAATGATTAAATTTTAAAGAAAAAAAACGAATTATTTTGAAGACAGTTGAATTTTCAACAAAAAATTCCAATTCCAGTGAACAAAGATGACTTTTAAAAATAGTTGAATTTTTAACCTACAGATACATTTTTAACTAATTGTAAAATTCTTTTTAAAATATTCAAATTCAATAAAAAAAACAGTTGAATTATCAATCCTAACAGATGAATTTTTAAAAGGCCGTTACATTTTGAACATAAAAGAAATATTTGCATTTTTAACCAAATTATTAAATTTTTAAGCCAAAAACGAATTATTTTGAAGACAGTTGAATTTTTAACAAAAAATCCCATTTCCAATGAACAAAATTGACTTTTAAAAATAGTTGAATTTTTAAACTATAAAGATACATTTTTAACAAATTGTCAAATTTTCGACCAAAATTCGATCAAAACAAATGAATTTTCAACAAAATCGTTCGATTTTCAACCAAAGAGATACATTGTGAATTTAAGTAATGAATCACCAAACAAAAAATGTGTTTTCAACGAAAGAGTTTAACATTCAACCCAAGAGATGATTTTTGAACCAAGAAACTTAATTTAAAAAAATTGAATATTAAAATTTGAAATTTGCAGTTGAATTTTATCTACAAAAATACATTTACAATCACATAGCCGAATTTTCGAACAAAAAATATTAAAATTCAATTAAAAACAGTTGAGATGTGAAGTTAGAAAGGCGAATTTTGTTAGAACACAGTTACATATTCAACATAAAAGTTCATTTTCGTCCAAGAAACGTTAAATTTCTTCGATAAAAGATGAATTTCTATTCCAAAAAGGCCGAAGATTTAACAAGACAATTAAATGTTCGACAAAAAAAGATTACGTTATAAAAATAGTTGAATTTTGAACCAAATAGTTGAATTATCAAGTAAATAACATAGTTTTTGAATCAAAAATGGATTTTAAATCAGTTTAGTTCAACTGAAAAAAACGAATTTTTAACCAAATAGTTGAATCCAAAACAAAAAATTTATTTTCAATAAACAAGATTCATTTTTTGACCAATTAGTGCATTTTTCAACTACTAAAGGATTCATTTCCAACGAAAAATAGAATAGGGTAGTTTTTAGATTAAAAAAATCAGTTTTTTAGCAAAAAAAAAATTAAATTTCAACAAAAAAGTGACATTTCTAAACTGATAACTGTATCTTTAAAAAATAAGGCTTTAAGGAAATAGTTCATCCTTCATAAAGAAAATTAATGTTCTTGCAAAAAAGTTCATTTTTAACCAAATATTGGTTTAATTTTTCACCAAATTATTGAGGTTACATGGAAGAGAAACGATTTTTCTACAAATCCATCGAATTTTGTACTCGAAAATATGAAATTTCAACTTAAATAATAATTAACAAAAATGTTCTGCAAAATAATTAAATATCCAACCAAATAGTAGAATTTTCAGATAAAATTTTTTTTTTAAATTAAGAATATAAATTTTCAACCAAGAATCGAATATGGTTACATTGTTAATTTAAAAAATCAATTCGCAAAAAAAGTATTTTTAACAAAAGAGTTACATTTTCAACCAAAGTGATACATTTTTTACTAAAATTATGAATCTCGAATAAAAAAAATTAATTTTGAACGAAAATGTTCAACATTGAATACAAAAAGATTACTTTTTAACAAAACAGTTACAATTGCAACAACTAAAAATTAAATTTTCAACCACATAGTTTTTAATCTCAAATAAAAAGCAGTTGAATTCAACCAAAAAAGACAAATTTTCAGCAAAATAAATTAATTTGCAACGAAGTAGTTCATGTTTCAACTGGAAAAGATAATTTTTTAATTAAAAATAAAAATTTTCACATTCCTAATTTTAAAAAAATCATTTCTCAAACAAAACAAATAAATTTTCAACACAACATTAAAATGCTGAAATAGAAAAGATAATTTTTCAATTAAAAATAGAAATTGTTAACCAAAAATGGAATAGTTAAATTTGTAGTTTCAAAAATCAACTCTCCTTGAAGGTCCAAGTTTTGAAAAATCAGCAAACTTTGTTCACATTTATCATCAGGAAAACATTAATTAACATTAATTTTGTCCCCCCCCCCCTCTCAAATAATGATTGGCAAAGTATTTTATGGATGGCCCCTAAAGTAAATGTATTTTAAACTAAATGCAATAAAAAGCTTTTTTGTGTAAAAAAACATATATATTGATTTTCTAAGAGTAAAAATAGAAATGGTGACATATGTAAATGAGGTTTAATTGCTCGGCTCATTAGGTCTTGAATCAGTGCATGGAATTTATTTTTAAAAGACGTTTTACCAAATTGAAGAAATTCATGACGCTCTTCCTTAATTTCCTTCAAAGGAGGCGCTCAAGGTTTACTCGTAAAAATGACTCAACCGTATTTTTTTCAGTACATGGGACTTGTATGGAATGAAAGGTTTTGCGGCGAGTTCAAGCGAGATTCTGGGATTTTACGGTTGAAATTAAGTAAATAAGAGTTCTGCTTTTTATGGGTTTTTAACCATTCGATAAAATTGAAATTATTTGTCTGATTGCTCTTTATGGACTGTAAATTAGTTTTCGTTATTGTCTTTCGAAGGATACAATAAATTTATTTTCTAAAATTGAAAATTTTAGGTAAAAATAGAATTTATATTACAAAATAATGGAAGAATTATTTTCAAAATCATTACTTAAGAATCCTTGATTTAAAAGAAGGTTTGGAATTTTTTAATGTTTAACGCTTTAAGAATGGATTCATTAATTTTTTAAGATTCCAATTAAAAAACATCTTTAAAATTTCTAAAATTTCAATTTAAAATTATGATTTTGAATGCGCAATTCTAAAACAGTTTAATTTTTTGAGACATGAAACTAAAGTTTTATTTCTTTCAAAAGCTTCAATTCGAAAACATTTAGTTGCATTCAATTTTTTAATCTTTGCTGGTATCCAATGTGAAATTTCACAATGTTATACTTTTATACTTTAAATAAAAAAACTTCTAGGCAATTTCACTATTTAGCCTTTTAAAATTGTAACATTTTCTATTGAAATCCTCCAAATTAATTTCCTAATTCAATAATTTTAGATTCTTAATTAAGTGCGGGACGACTTAATAACTGAATAATGAAATGCCTGAAAATTTGCCAAATTTAAAAAAATAAAAAGGTTTTTATTTATAAAAATAACTAAATTATTACAATTAAAAGTATTTTGCAATTAAAATTTTTTTATTAACAAATAATTTTGTATTGTTTTTATTCAGAAATTGTCTAGTTCAGATATTTTATAGTTAAGCAATTTCCGGTTTGGAATTTTGAATTTCGGTAATATTAGAAACTGTTGGGGAATTACATTTTATTTCTCGGAAATATAATTATTTGGTAATTTTTCAACAAGGGAATAATGAATTTAAAAAATTTTTAATTAAGAAAATAATTGATAAAATTTAAGCCTTAAAATTTAGAATTAGGCATTGAAAATTAAATTGTTTATATTTGACAATGCGCCACAATATTGAACATTTCAAACTCAACTTAAAAAAAATCGAATTGAAATACATAAATTTAGCAATTTCAAAAATAGGATCTAAATGACTTCTTAAATGTTAAATTATTTTAAAAATAAAAACCTAAAAAACGTATTGTTCAAAATAAAAAATAGGTAAAAATAGAACTACCCGAAATTAATACCTTAGTAAAATTAGAACTTTAAAAATTATAATCAATAATTCGAAAAATTCTGATTTCCAAAATATTTATATTTAATTGATATAATAGAAATTTGTGAAAGTTCGCGTAGAAAAAATTATAATATGACAATTCGTGGCAATTAAAATTTTTTCAGTTTCATATGAAATTTGGATCTGTTTCATAGGTAATGTCCCGTAGTAGACATTGTTGAATTTTGAACTTTCCGACCAAACATTACTTTATTTTGAACGTTTTAATAGAATAATAAATAAAACATTAATTGAATTATATTTTTGTATCTAATTAAATGTAAAAATTCTATAATTTCAGAAGTTTTGACTTTGACACATTTAATTTAGTTTCAATTTCAAAATTTCACATTGGAATAGCTGCGAGTTAAATATTATTTCAATAAAAAAGTTTTCAATTTTTAAATATTAATTTTGAATGCTTTTAACTAAAAATAATACAATTCCAATACCGACCTTTAAATTACCTAATTTTCCAAATTCTAATATGAGATTATTATTTAATTTTGAACATTTTTAAATTACCCTATTTTCCAAATTTGAAGTAGAAATCATTCAATTTCGAGATTCTTCAATTCAAAATAAGATCGTTCAATTTTGAATGCTTAGAATTAGAAGTGATACAATTCTCAACTTCTTTTTAATAAATTTGTCCAATTTTCAAAATTTTAGTCTGTAATTTTTCAATTTTGAAACCTTCTGGTCAAATTTTTTTCAATTTTTGGCACTTAAATTTTTTAATTATTCAGTTTGAAACGCTTTTATTTAAAAATTATATACAAGTTCAATTTCTTTTCATTCAGTTCGAAATATTGTCATTTTTCAAATTATACCTTCTTTAAAATTGTTTGATTTGGAACGTTTATATTTACTTCATTCAAGCGCTTTCAATTCGAAAATAATTATTATTGTCTTTAAAAATGGCTTAAACTATAAATATTCAAAAAATTTAATAATGGATTACATTTTTTGTACAATTATTTATTTATTTTAAATTTGCTTTATTTAAATTATTTTTTTAAAGAATAAATATGTTTATTATTTTTTACCTGAAGACTAGGAGACCTCAAGAGTTTGGAAGCATCTTCCCTGTTCTCTAAAAGCGTTGCTCTGTGGACTAATGTTTCGGCGGTGTCCCAAGCAAGATCACTGGCAGGTTCTTTTGGATCGAGTCGCAGCAGGTGTTGGAGAATACTCAAAAATGGTATTTCCTGTGGAGTGTCTGCGATCTAGACAAAAAATTTTGTTCAAGTATTTTTTTAAATTAACTATCTTTTTTATTTGTCAATTTTATCAATTTATTGCAAAATAATTCCAAAGATATCGCCAAGAATAAAAAGATCTTGAAATATTTCCAGCGATTTTCAGGCACAGTAGGACTCGTTGGATTTGGTAAAAGAAACAAATCTTAGCCACACCTTTTGGCAGTGATGTGCGCTCATGCGCTTACCTATCACGGCTAGCGAAGAAGTTTATGAGTGGGGACAACTTCCCTGCGAGGATTTGAATGCAACGAGTAACGTCCCGACGGGTCCTACTATGTTTCAATTAAAATATTTTCTAGAGAATTCAAAGGATTTCAAGGGCAATTATATCAAGGGATATCATAAATTCCAACGTGCCCTAAAAATAAATCACAAGATATGAAGATATTAAAAAATATTTAATTGGGTTTCACATGATTTCCGAAGATTTGAAAGAATATCAAACGATTTCTATAACGATTTAATTGTTCTATAACGGATTTAAAAGGATTAAAAAGATAAGAGTCGTTTTGATATATTTCACAGGGCTTCGAAAGACTTTAATCATTTTAATGGTTTCAAAGAATTTCAAAGAATTACCAGGGATTTTAAGAGATTTCAATAAATACAAAAATATTTTATATTGACATTTGAATGGACTTCAAAGATGTCAATACAGTTAAAGAGAATTTAAAAGATGTAAAGTAATTTTGAAAGATTTCAAGGATTTTCAACAAATTATAAAATATTAACATTTTGTATGGATTGTAAGGATTTTCGGGGGAGTTTGAAGAGTGTTAATAAATTTAAAAAGGATTTGCAAGTGATCTCATGGAATTTAATCATATTTCATCGGTTTTCAAGGGATTTCAAAGATATCGAATGAATCAAAAATAATTTTAAAAATATTAAGTAACTTTGAAAGATTTTAAATTATATCAAAATATTTTCCTTCAGATAAAATAGGATTTCCAGGTATTCCATGAGATTTTAAGAGATTTCAACAAATAATTAAAGATTTGTATGTATTTTAAAGGATTTTTAACGAATTTAAGGGATTTTCGGTGATTTCAACCAATTTTCAAAGGATGTCAATGTAATTCACAGAATTAAAAAAATTTAGAAGTTTCATTGTTTTCAAGGAATCATTGGATCGGGACACTGTGCGCAAACGGTTTAAAGGAATTTAAAAGACATTGCGTGATTTTGAAAGATTTAAAGAGACTTCAATGGTTATTAAATTTTTTAAAGGGAATATAAGTGATTTTGGAGATTTGAATGGGGGTCATAGAGATTTAAAAGGATTTTAAAGAATTTTCAAGATATCAACAAATTGAAAAGTGATTAAAACAATATGAAGATTGTGGAAAATTTCAAGGAATTTAAAGATATTGAAAAATTGAAGAATTTTTAATTAAATAAAAAATCTAAATTTTATATGATTATAAAAATTATAAATCAAAATTTTAAACCTAAAAATTGAATACTTTTAAATTCTATATTTTTAAAAGTGAAGAAGTTGCAATTTGAACTCTTGAAAATGAAAGACCTTTGATTTGTAAATTTGTTAAATTCAAGAGTTTTAAATTTTGCAACTAAGGATTCTGCAATCCTGCTGACTTAAATTAATAATTTTTATAATTTGGATGACATATAAATGAAATGTCTTGACTTCTTCAAAATTATCTAAATTCAAAATTTTTCATTTATACATCTTTAAATTGAAGAGCTTTCAAATTACAAATCTTCAAAATAGTCCTATTTTAAGAAAATCTTCAAACTTTCATTACTTTCATCTATAAAAATTCAAATTTAAAAAGTTAGCGAATTTTCAATTAAAAATAGCTTCAAAATGTATAAGTGTCGACAATAGGAAACACCACAAAGATGTAAAATTCCAAAATCACAATGAAAAAAATTATTTTAAATTAGTAAAAATTGTTATTTGTCCAAAAAACCCATTTCCTTAAACTAAAGAAATTTTCTAGAAATGAAGTATTTTCTTTGATTTAAAGAGTCTTTCAAGAACATTTTATGACGATATAAAATCCCAGATTAATTATTAATTTATTTATATGCTTCTAATTCCTACGGGGATAAAATCTTATATTAAACTAAAAGCTTTTTGTATGGAAGCCAATGCAGATATTTTAATTTAGGATTATTAATGATATTTTATAGTACTTAAAAACAATTACTTGGAATTAAGTCACAAGCCAAAAAAACTAAATTTTCAGCAAAATATTACAATTTTCAATGGAGGGGATGAATTTTCATCTAAAATTATGCATCTTTAACGAAAAAAATCAATTTTTAACCAAGGAATTTAACTCTAAAATGTCTTAAATTTTCAAGAAAAAAGATGAACATCATCGAAAAGTGTAATACTTGAAGTTTCAACCAAAACATAATTTTTATTTAGAATAGAATACAGTTGCATATAACCAAAAAAGATGAATTTCTCAAAAAAAACTTTAATTCTAAGAAAAAACAGTTCCAAAATGTCGAAATTTCAACAAAACTGTGGAATTTTTAATACAAAAAGACAAATCTACTATAAAACTGTGGATTTTTTAATACAAAAAGACCAATCATCTACAAAACAATGGAATTTCAACTCGAAAATATGAATTTTCAGCCAATATGTTAAATCTTCCATCAATAAAATTAACATTTAATACAGTACATGGTTAAAAAATATAAAATTTTAACATAATATTTGTATGTTCAATATAGTGATTAGATTTTCAACTAAGTAGTAGAATTGTTAACCAAAACAATATGAATTTTGAATAAAAAATAATGTAGTCTACTTTTCAATAAAAAATAATTAAACGTTTAACCAAAAATATATAGAAATTCTTCTTCGATTCTATTAATTTTATTTACTTTTATAAGAAAAAAAAACGAGAAAAGGGGGATAGGTTCGCCCAGACATTCCCTGACTTTGAGACCGTCCAAACTTTTATTTGGAAATTTTATTATTATATTTTTGATTTAGAATTCATCCCTTTTGGTTAAAAATTCTACTATTTAGTTGAAAAATGGACTTTTTTGTTGAAAATTCGATTTGTTTTAGTTAGAATTTTATTTTCTTAAAAATAGAACGAATTCAATTTTGGCTACAAATTGACCGTTCTTAGTAGAAAACTCAACTATTAAACGTTTCATAGAAAACTCCTATTTTTTATTGAAAATTCTTTCTGGTTGGTGAAATTTAGTTTTTTTTAAAATGATAATTAAACTATTACTTTTTTAGGTTGTAAGATGATTGTTTTCAGTTGAAAATTCAAATTTTAAATATTTTAATGAGAATTCATGTTTTTTGGTTGAAAATTTAACTACTTGGTTGAAAGTTGATCTACTCTGCTGGGAATTCATTGCATTGCTTGAAGATCTAACTATTTTGCTGAAAATTCTTTTTAGTAGGACATTAATCTTCGTGATTGTAAATTTAAATGCTTCATTGATATTCGAACTACTTTGTTAAAAATCCATTTTATTCGTCGACAATACATCTCTTCAGCTGAAAATTGATCTATTTCGTTAAAATCTCACTTGTTTCGTTCAAAAATTAATTTTATTAACCAAAAATTTAACAGGGCACAAGGATAACAAGAAGACACCAAAAACTGTCTAATTTTAATCAAAATAATATAAAATCTTTACGAGATATTGTCATTATATTTAAAAAAAATCAATGAGAAATGTCCGAAATTATGCCGTTTGACGGTACATAATAAGTAAAATTACCAATTTCTATAGTAAATATAGTTACTAATTCATTTATTCGGTTATTCTTACACGTTGAATTACAGTAGGACTCGTCGGATCGGAACAGACCGGGTCTCCACTTTCGATCACGCAGTTCATAGAAAACAATTTTAACCCCACCTTTTGGCAGTGACGTGCGCGCATGCGCCTACCTATCACGGCTAGCAAGGAAGTTTACGAGTGGGAACTTCCCTCGGAGCATTTCGATGCGACGAGTTCTGATCGGACAGGTCCTAATGTATTTCAATTTGAAAGATTTTCTAGTGAATTCAACGGATCTCAAGGGACATTATGTCAAGGGATTTCGAAAATATCTACAAGCCTTAAAAATAATTTAAAAGATATTAAGAGATTAAAAGATATTTAATTGCTTTCACAGTATTTAAAAATTTTTCAATGCATAGCAAAAAACTATTTCTGTAACGATTTTCAGAGTTTTCCATTAATATGAATAGATATTTTATAGGTTCAAAAAGAATTCAAGGGATTTAATTGAATTTCACACAATTTCATGGGCTTTCAAATATGTCAACGGATTCAAAAGATAAGAGTCATTTTTAAATATATTTTAAGGAATTTGAAGGATTTTCAATATATTTCAAAACATTTCTCATGGATTTTAATGGATTTTACAGGATTTCAAAAGATTTTAAATAATTTTAATGATTTCAAAGAATATCAAGATATTACTAGGTATTACAAGGGATTTCAATCAATTAAAAAAGATAAACATTTTTTATGGATTTTAATGGTATTCGGGGATTTCAAGGGATCAGAACAATTTTTTAGCGATTTTAAGGAATTTCCAAAAATTTCCATAGATTTCAAAATATTTTCCTTGGGATATCATAAGATTTCCAGACCTTTCATGAGACCTCAAAAAATACGAAAAGATTTTTAGATATTAGAAGGGATTTGAAACGAATTTAAGAAATTGTGGGTGATATCAATGCTCAATGCACAGGATTGAAAAAGATTAGACTTTCAAGTATTTTCAAGGTACAGTAGGACTCGTCGTATCGGGACGTACCGGATATCCACTTTTGATCGAGTAGGTTAGAGGTCAGAGAAACAAGTCTTAGCCACACCTCTTGGTAGGGACGTGTTTCAAAATATTGCGGGTTCTAATGTTTCACCGGCCATTATAGGTCAGTGAATTTTCGTACTCTCTTCTGAGAACTTGTACGCATGCGTCAACCTATCAAACCAACAGGGAAGTTTACGAGCAGGGACTACTTCCCTCCTATGAGTACGATGCGACAAGTTCCGATCCGACGAGTCCTACTGTAGTTGACTTTTACTAATTAGCAGTAAACGAATCAGCGCCATTTGAATTAGTAGAAATCTACTACAAATTATTAGCTCTAACTGATTCAGATTTAAAAAGAAAAAGCGTAATATCGTTTTTGAGCTGCCCCTTTCCAGAATTTCCTGACCTGTAGCAACACTGTTTATAATAATGCAATAAAATTGGAAGGTATTTCACAATAAGGTCGTTATAAGAAAAGAACCATTCAAGATTGGGCGATTCAATCAGGTAGGTGGGTAGGTAGGTAGGTAATCGAGGATAACTGACCTGTCCAAGGATTGCGTAAAAGACGTCGACGTGTGACGAGAGATCGATCCCTGGTGGTCCGTGATTGGACAATTCTTCGTCGGTCTCACGTTGGTCATCGAAAACATCCAATTGCACTCTCAGGTCCGGCACGTGACTCTTCTCCTTTCTGGAAGAATAGCCGAATATTGAAAGGATGCTCATTACCATCACTCTCACTTTCACATATGGCCCTTTATTAATTTATCTCAATTCAAACCGACAGCTCTAATGAAGGCCTGTCACTTTTTCTCACTTTTTTTTATTTATTTTTTTTATTCGTCGTTAATTCGTCCGGCAAGCCGAAGAAGTGGCATTGAACTATTCGATAATACTGTCGCGTATGAGTCTCAGGTATTTAATAAGCAGGGATGAAGGCTATTAAGTAAGCATGGTGGAACCTATCGGGACCGTTATTTAACGGAGTGACATTTCAATAATTATTTGCACCTGCATTTTTTTATTTGCATTTTGAACAGTTTTATATTTTATTATAGATATGTTTAGTTTTTTATGTAGGATTATTAATAAATGATTGCTTGAAAGGGCTAAATCAAATTTAAGGACGGGCTAATCAAGTATAATTTTTACTTTATTTAAGGCTGTGTCTAGTCGTCCCGAAATTCGGGACGACTAGTCGAATATTTTTCATTAGCTGGGTTAGTCGTCCCGAATTTGTGGTCACAAAAACAATGTGGTGCCTTCCCGCCCCCCACGGGACCATGGAAAAGGGGCAGGGGTGTGACTTTACATTGTTTCTGTGACCACAAA
>JAWWLR010000128.1:1886581-1897129 GCA_035041075.1 Acraspis erinacei
TGTGCGAGATCTGGAAAGAGAGAAAGAAGATTGAAGGTAGTGGAGACAGGTGGAGAGAAAGTGAGAGTTGAGAAAGAGGGGGAGAATGAGAAAATAAGGAGAGGGATAGAGATAGAGGAACAGAAAGAGAATGAAGGAAAAGGAATGAGAAAGGAGATAAGAAAGAGACAGAGAGCAAGAAACATAAAAGGAAAAGGGGAGGAAAGGAGGACAGAATCGTATATTCTATATTGGATTCTATTTCTCGCCTACTGGCGCCGCAGAGCTCTTGCTGTCATCCTCCTTCTGGTCCTTTTGCACTATTGACTCGTCTTCCATAATTGACTCATCATCCCAAATTTCCGACAATTTCATTTCTAGACCATTTCTCAATAATGGGTCCCAATCTTTCTAGAATTAATTTCAAAATTCCTCAACATTTCTTTATATGAATTGAATTTTTTCTACTAGATGACAAATTAACTGAAATTTTTTTATCTTCCCTTAAATTTATTCTGATTACTTGAAAAAATTGCAAAAAAGGAAAGCTTCAAGTAATTTAAATATTTGAGTGAAAAATGAAAATGATTATAAAAATAACTTTTAGAGAAGAAAACATTATTAAATTAACTTTAAATAAAAAGAATCCTTTAAAAAATTTTGTTCTCAATTCCTTAATACGATTTTTAATTTCTTGATTTCCTTTCATCTCGTGACAAGTCTTCAATTTGCTACATGCTTTTTTTAGTCGGCTACGTATTCTGAGGCGTCCATAAATTACGTCATGTTTTTTTAGGCAATTTTTACACCCTCTACCCCTCTGCTGGGCAAAACGAATCCCTCCTCCCTTTAAATAACATCATCATTCGCCCCCTCCCCCGTATTTTTTCATTTTATCTTGAAATGTTGCTCTTTTTTAAATAAATTATCCTAAAATCACATTTTAATTGAAGAAAAAGCGATTTCAAAATCAAACTTTTATTCGACATTAGTTTCATTAATGCTGAGTTGCCAGATTTCAGCCTGAACGAGAACAATGCGCAAAAGCATTGCGCATTGGTTAGAAAAATTTCGCACTGATAATTTTAAACATCTAAATTTAGAGTCAATATTTTTCGTGGTGATTGATATTATTTCAACCGTTATGTCATGAAAAATAAAATCCGTCAGAGCCTTATCTATTGACAATTTTTTTGTATTTGGTTGCACTGTCAAAAATTAATGTAATTAAAATTAATTTCTTACACATAATATATCCAGCACATAATTAGATACTAATTACTTTGTTCGGAAAATATTTCCAAAATAATTTTTTTTCTACACAAAATAAATGTTGTGCACAAAACATTAATAACAATAAATATTGTACTTTCCACAGAAAGTAGGTGTCTCTCGATACTAAATTAAATTATTATTATTATTAATATATTTCTCATCTTTACATTTTTATAATTTCAATGTAAAATTATAGTTTCGAATACCAGATTTGGCACAAAGAAGCTTTTTAATCATTTTAAAAGATTTCAATAGTATAACAAAATCTTATTAAGATTTCCGGAACAATTTTAAGTGATTTCTTATTTCACCAAATTTATTTTAGGAGAATATTTAAAAAGATTTTCAAACATTTCAAAATATTTCTCAAATTATCAAAAGGGAATGTGGAAGATGTTTGGGCCATTTTTTTAATTTTGTGGAACTTTTCAAAATTTCGAGGAAAGTTTCAAATTACTTTAAAAGATATTTAGAAAATCTTTAAAAATTTCAAAATTAATTAAAAATTTGAAAATATTTTTAGGAAATTTGAAAGAAAACGTCGATTTTTTGAAGATTTCGAAATAAAATTTTGAAAGTTTTTTAAAGCTTATATTTGAAGATAATGAAAAATAAGTCGTAAGATTCATGTGAATATTTTAAATGATTCTTTATTTAAAAATAATAATTTAAAGAAATAATATTTAAAAAGATTTAAAAACATTTCGATAGATTTCCAAATTGGCTAAAAACGAACAAATTTAACTACTTTGTTAATAATTTACTTGTTTGATTGACAATTCATCATTTTAGTTCAAGTACATTCGTTTTATTAAAAATACGACTGGTCGATAATTAACCCTTTTTGGTTGATGATTCAAGTATTTTGTTAGGGATATATTTTTTTATTATTTGAACTGCTTTTTATTTAAGACAAATTTAGGAATTTTAAAAGTTTTGAAGAGAATAAAAATATTTTTAAACTTTGAAAGATTTCTGAAAATTTATCATAGATGTTTTTATTCTTTCCAATTTTGAAATAGTCCTTAATATATTTTAAGCTGAGACAAATTATTCTTTAAATGTTATAAAACTTAAGATTTAAAGATTCATCTCTTGTAGCTGGAATTTAATATATTTATTTTAAAATTGCAACATTTTGGTTTCAAACTAAAAAGTTTTTTGGTTTAGAGTTAAACTATTTTGTTGAGAAATTGTCTTCGAGGGTGATATGCAACTCTTTTTGATTTAAAATTAAAATATTTTTTTAGTTTTAATTCAACTATCATATTTTTTGTTGAGAATTTATTCATCTTTTTCCTTTGAAAATTAAACCATTGGTGTTTTGAAATCTGAAATTTTCAAAAATATTCCTGAATTTTCTCAAGAATCTTAGGAAACTTATATTTACGTTACCTAAAAACAAATAACTAAAAAACCTGAAAAATAAATAGTTATTCGAAATTTGTATTTTGTATTAAAAATTATTTTGACCTTCAAAACGAGAATCCACATATAGGTAATGCTAGTAAATATAACAAAAGATTTGAAAGAAACTTCATAAAATTAATTTTGAATTAAAAGAATCTTGAATTCACAGAAGCATGATATAATTAGGCTTTGCTGCATATTTAATTATAGCTAACTGAGAAAAAAGTATTAAGATGTTCTCTAACTCTTTTTTAAAAATTCAGTTTTACATAGAATATTCATGAATGGAATTACAGAAAATTGGATTCATGATAATTTCTAGAGTTGAATAATTCAGTAGCAATTTACCTCGACAAGGCTTGTCAACACTTTTGGCTCGTCAGCAATTTATTTCTCATTTCCGATACACTTCTGTCAATTTCAATTCCTTCCTAAATAAATTGATAGAAAATGATCTAAAATTTGATAAATTGCTTGAATTTGTTATAATTAGGAAAATAAATGTAACATAATTTTTTTAAAGTCTTTCTTTTCGTTTCAAAATAAACTGAAGAAAATTGGTTGCTCTCCGAAAAATGTTCTGCAAACGATATGTTAAAATGTTAAAATAAAGAGTCGAATCTTTAAAGAATCGGTTAAAAAATCGGTTAAATCCGTTCCTTGTATATATTAGAAACCACTTGTTAATATTAGTCCATGCGTTGCAAAGAAAACCGTGCCTTTATACGTCAGATGAATTTATTTTCACAGTCGTTAGACTGCACATGGAATGGGGAGGTAGAACAATAAAGCATTCTGTTATCCGCTCATCACTGTTTATTATTTCACAATGTGAAAGTGTTAATCAGTTAATAATTTAATATCATTTCAGGCCGACGAGCGAGTACTCACCGCAGATCGCTGAGGATCGAGAGGAGCTTCAAACCTAAAAAAACAACCCTTATGAAAAAAGGATATCAAGTTGTCTTCACTTTTAAAATATTTATTTAGCTCGTTTATTAAATTAAAACAATTTCCATTTTACTTTAATTTTATTTCACTTAGTATTCATTCATTTTTTATTTAATTCAATCAGAGATGATTAATTTTATTTATAAATTTGAATTTAGTTACATCAGATTTGTCGAAAAAAATATTTAAAATATTAAAATCATTCAAATTTGTCACATTCTATTATTTCTATTTTTCATCGGGCGAATTTAATTCAATTAAAACTAACTTTAATTTGTATTAAATAGCGACTTTAATTTAAATGGAGTTCCAGAAACGAAAATGGAATTGGGACGGCTTAAAAATACCGAAAAATAAAATTTACGCATCTGTAAAATTTCCGCATTGGGAATTTCCCGTATAATAAAATTTCCGAAATTATGAAATTGCAGAAATATAAAAATCCTGAATAAGAAAATTTCCGACACTTTATAATATTTCCGGCTTTGAAAATATCCGAACTAGAAAATTAACACATTAAAAAATATATTATATATTTATTAAAAATATAATAATCAAATATTTCCTAATGTTTAGATTGTTTAAAATTAATGTTTGAATTTAAAACAACAATATTTAAAAAAATATATTTCTGGATAAAAATAATTAGTTTGAAAATGTGCATAGTATTTTTCTAACATTGTTTTAAGTTTCCAAAAAGTTTTCAAAAAGTTTGTTTTTAAATTTATATCAACATAATTGTTGTAAGATTTTTTAGAAAATTAAAACAGAGTTTTCAATATCTCAGAAGTTTCAAAAATTAATCTAGAAGAATTTCAAGATTGTTTTTTATTTTATAGGATTTGACAAAATATAAGGAAAAAATCGAGTATTTTAAAAAGATCTTTCGAACTTTTAGAAGCTTGGAAGAAACCAAGAAATATTTGATAAATTTTCGGCAATGTTTCCAAGTTTTAAATATTTTTAATCTATTTAAAACGTCATAACTTCTTTAAAACATTTTTAACTGACTCGAATTTATCTAAAATTGATCTAAATTTTCCCAGGAATTTTAAGAAAATTTCTTTATTCTTTTGAAACCTTTCAGAATTTCCTGAAAGTTACTAAAGCTTTTTTTTTAATCTTTAAAAATATAAATTTCTAAAAATCTTTTAAAGTTTAAAACTCTTTTTGAATCGCCTTAGGTTATCTAATATTTCTTGTATTTACTCGATTTTGATTTATTTCTTAATCTTACCAAATTGAAACATTTTACATTAAAATCTCTTTTAAAACTTCTTTCAACTTTTCCTGATTTATTTTTAAATTTTGCAAAATTAAAAAAAAATGTCCTCAAAATCTTTCAGATTTTTCTTTGACCATTTTAGAAATATTTGGAAATTTTCGAAAATCTTTTTAAATAATCTCTTAGAATTAATTTTTCCTATGAAAATAAAGAAATTTTTTCATTTTCGTGAAACCTTACAAAATACTCAAAAAAATTTTTAAAGTTTTAATTATTTTTGAATCCTTTTAAAACTTGTGTATATCTCTTAAACTTAGTCAAATTTTTTCTAAAATTATGTAATATTTATCAATTTTCTCTTGGAATTCATTACAGAACAATCATTTCAAAATTTCCCATGAATCTTAAGAAAATTGTTTTCCTTCTCTGAACACCCTGAAAAATTCAGTTCACCTAACATTGTTTTAAATGCTGAGAAATTAAAAAAATTGTTTGAAAGTCTTCCATATTCTTTTTCCAAATATTAAAAAAAAAATAAAAACTAAACTATTTAAAATTTTCCCAGAAGACTTGAAAAAATTAATCGCCTGAAATATTTCATAATTATTAAAAAGCTTATAATTTTTTTCGAATTTTTGAAAACAAGTTTTTGTCCATAATTTAATTTTTCTTATCTCTTCGAAAACATAAGAAAGTTTACAAATTACAGTGTGGTAGGAAAATGTTAAAAACAGAATTATTTTCCATTATGAAGTAGAATTATTTATTCAGAAATTTGGATATAGAAAGTTGATGGTGCAAAAAAATCATCAATTTTAATGTTCCGTAATATGTGAACGCTCGCATGTCGTATAAATTTATCCTCATTTGAACTTAAATTTCATTTATTTTTTCATAAAATTGAAACACTTTAACTGGCATGTATTTCAATTTATGTCAATTTTATTTCATATCAAATTCATTGCAACTTTATCCCATTTTCATTCAGTTCTAAATATTTGACTTCGATTTGCATTTCACAATATTGAAACCAATCTATCTTTTTTCGCTACATCAATCATTGAAAAAATGTCGATATTACATTTTGGAAATTTCTCTTCACAAAAACTGTGCATAATAAATTTTTATTTTTATTTCACTCTAGGTAAATCTTATTTAATTTCAATTATAATCACTTCAATTTCTTTAAAATTGAATTTACTTACCCTTTATTTTTATTTCTTAACTACTTATACTTAATTTAAATTACTTATACTAAATTTAAATATCAATCACTCAATTCCAAAATTTCTTAAGTCTGCTGGCTCATTTTGAATTAGATTAAAAAACCACTATTATGTTCTCCAAGTTACTTTTGGTTCTCTTTATTCAAATAAAATAATATTAATAAATATTTGCCAGCTTGGAAAAAATTTTGCAATTAAAATGATTGAAGATATGAAAATAATTTACCGATGAACTCATTGCGAATTCGGACTCGGTCCTTGAGGATCGGCGTGGAAATGACTAGACAGTTGATGAATGCCAGCAACGCTGTCTGGTAGTCTTCCGCCGTTGCTTTCTGTAGTTCATCCACCACGACTCGTAATCGATATCGTTCGCTTTTTCGATCCTGTTTAAATAAAAAAATCAAATTTATTTTTCCTTGATCAAACTTTTATTTAATTAAATTAAAAAATCTTTTTGTTATATTTTCTTCACTAAAACAGTCAAGTCCAGTCGATCAATTTGATTCCGAAATTGGATCAAAATGATATGCAACACTTTTACACAGATTGCGGATTTTCTGTTTGATCATCAAAATGAGCATTAGAATCATCCAATTTTAAAGATCAGCTATCTCTCATTAATGGTGTACAAATTTTTTAATTAAAAAATTTGTTTATATAACCATTTCTTTTATGTCAGTAAATTTCAACTTTTTTGTTGATGTTCAAAATTCATCTCTTTCTGGTAGAGAAATAATCTTTTGATAGAACACTTAATTAGATTTGGGTCAAAATTCAATTCTTTTGGTCGAAAATTCAACTATTTGATGGAAAATTAACTTTTTTTTGAACATTCATATTTGCAGGTTAAAATTTCTTAAAATTTTTCCGGGTTCTTCTTCGATAATTTTTAAAATCTTCTTAAAAGTTTTACCATCGTTTAAAATATTCTCTTTAAATTAATTTTTCAAAAGCAAAAATCATTAAACATTTTCTGAGAAATCTCACAAAACTTTTTTATTATTTTGAAACCTTTTAAATCCTTAAAAAGCTTCTAATTTTTTTGTTCGAATTCTTCCAAAATCTACAATGTTCTACATTTTTTTAAATCTATTCAAATTTTCATTTATTTTTTTTAAACTTCTAAATATATTTTAAACGGATTCAAATTTTCCTTTAAAACTCTATAAACTCCTATGAAATAAAAAAAAATCTTCAGAATCCTCCGAGATTGTTTTTTTGGAAATTATGGAAACTTTTTTCAATTTTTAAATTTTCAAAAGAGATGACTTATTCAATCAGACAAATTTTCACCAAGAGTTCAGTTTAAAAAAAAAAAAGATTTTAATAAAGACTAATAAAGAAAATAAATGTTATCCAAAATGTTTAATTTTCAAGTTCTACAAAACAGTTGACTTTTCAATCAAATAGTTGGGGTTTCAACCAAAAAGAGGACTTTTCTACGAACAAGAAAAATTTTCTAGCAAAAAAATAATTCTCAATAAAATAAATCAGCTTTTAACAAAATATTCGAAGATTCTTCCAAAAAGTACGAATTTGTAAGCAAGTATTTGAATTTTTTAGCTACAAAAAAAATACATTTTTACCAAAAATTTAATAGTTAAATTCTTATTACAAACAATAATTTTTTAATAAAAAAAAACGAATTTTCTACCAAACGATTGTTATTTGCTGCTCAAATGTTGAACTCGCCAAAGAAAAAGATGAGTTTTCCACACAATAAGTTCAATTTTTGCAACCAGACAGTTGAATTTTTAACTAATTTTTTTTTTACTTTTGGTGAAAAAATTAATTTTTTTGAATCCTCAATTTAAACATCTTAATTTTTTAACTGAACAGTTCTGCTTTTTCAATAACCACAAAATTATTTTTCTACCAAAAGAACTAATTTTTTATAAAATTCTTTCCTTAATAATCCAAACGTTTTTGGTTGAAAGTTTATCCTTTTTTTCGAAAATTCTACAATTATATTTTTGGTTGGGAATTAATCTTTTGATAGAATACTGACTTATTTAAATACAAACTCAATTCTTTTGGTCGAAAATTCAACCATTTGTTTGAAAATTAATTTGTTTAAATTCATATTTGCAGGTAGAGAATTTAAATGTTTTGTTAAAAAATCGCCTTTTTGGCTTGGCAATTCAACTATTTGTTAAAATTTGTTTCTCTCTTAAATAAAAACCTTCTCTTAGGTTCAATAATAAATAAATAAAAAATAAACAATAATAAAATTCTTTAAAAAAAAAATTAATTTCAAGAGTTTAATATTCGTTTTATGTGCAAATTATATTTTTTAACTGAAAATTTAACTATTCCAGTTGAAGATTCATAATTTTTGTTGAAAATTGATCTCTTTCGTTGAAAATTCAATTGCTTTTGTTGAAAACTAATTCTTTTTGTTGAAAAGTTTACTATTATGTTCCAGGTAGAGAATTATTATTTTGGTTAAAAATTTATTATTTGTTTAAAAAAACTCAATTATTTTGTTCTAAATTCAAATTTTTTGTTGAAAATTCGCACTTTAGAGTTAAAAAATCAATAGTTTTGTTCGAAAATTAAACCATTTCGTTAAGAATTAACCTTTTTTTAAAATTTATATTTGTGGATTGAAAGTTCAAATATTTTGTAGAAATTTCGCCATTTTGCCTTGAAAATTCAACAATTTTGTTGAAATTTTTTTCTCTCTTGACAAAAAACCTTTTCTTGGTTAAAACTCCAACTCTTTTGTTAAAAATTAATTTTGTTGGTACAGAATTGAACAATATTGTAGAATTTTTGTTGCAAATTTTTCTGTTTGGTTCAAAATTCAAGTGTTTCGTTGAAAACTCATCTTTTTCATTGAAAATTCAATTGCTTGGTTAAACATTGACTCCTTTGTTAACAAATATTTTTGCTGGTACAATACTGAACTATTTTGATGATTTTTTGTTGTTGAAATTTGCCTTTTTGCAATGTGCAGAATTACTGAAAATAAAACCAAGAATCCAACGACCAAATTTGGACTACCACTATAAAATGTTCCTATAGCAATTAAAAAAAAAGAATTTCCTAAAAAAAGGAAAGAAAAAAAATTATTTTTTAGGACAAAAATAAAAAAGAGGAAAAGAAAATGAGAATGCAACCAACCTAATCCCCTTCCTTCTCTTTTTATTTCTTTCGCCTTTTATCTTTATTATTATCAAATGACAATAAAAAACATTTATAACAAATAATCCCCAACGTTTCGGCACTCATACGCCATTTTTTTGTCTTTTTAATTAAAAATTCGTGCACTTTGTTGAAAATTAATTTTTTTTAGTAGAAAATTAAACTTCTTGGTTAAAAATTTTTCTTTTTGATTAAAAATTCCAGTACTTGGTTGAACATTAACTCTTTTGTTAAAAAATAATTTTGCTGGTTTAAAATCGATCTAGTTTTTATAAAATGTTTCTTATATGTTAACAATTAATTTTTTCAACTAAAATGTAATTATGTCATTTTTGGCTGAAATTGACGTATTTTGTTGAAAATTCATTCTGTTGGCAGAAAACTAATCTTTTTCGTCAAAAATTCACCTTTTTAATTTAAAATGCAAGTCCGTGGTTGAAAGTTGAAATCTGTTGGTTCAAAATTGATATATTTTGTAGAAAATTGTTTTTTTTTTAATGAAAATTAATATTTTTAACTAAAAAGTTAATTATTCTATTTTTGATGAAAATTTGTCTTTTTTAGTGTGGTATAAAATTAATATTCTTGCTAGAATAATTATCTCATTAGGTCAAGGATTCAACTTTTTGGTTTAAAGTAGAATTCCATTGTTATAAATTAATTTTTAACTGTTATGTTCAAAATTCGTTCTTTTAGTTGAAAATTAATTTTTTGAATGAAAATTGAACTTTGTGATTTAAATTTTAAAGTTTTTAGTTAAAAATGTAACTAGTTGTTGAAAATTTATGTATTTTGTGAAAAGTTCAGATATTTTGTTAAAAATTGAACATTTTCTAAAATACGTTGTGTTGGCCCTAAAATTCTGTATATCTTTTGAAAGCGGTAGTTAGTACTAGGTGAATCTCAAGAAACAGTTTCAGAACGAGAAAAAATTCATTTCCTGAGCCACGTAGATTTATAGCCCAATATAGAGAAATTGTATTTTTTCTCCAACCACGAACTTACAAATTTTCTAAAACACCTCTTGTTTTAGGAAAGCCGTATTCAATAAAAAGTATAAGAACTGCCACTCAACAGATATAAAACAAGTTGTATAAGACGGAACTTCCGGAATTTACTGTGAAACGTAACAAATATATAATTGAATAAAAAATCCAAAATACAGCGGATCGAAAATTTCATGTGAAATATTGAAAATTAAAAACTGTAGATTGTAAAACAACGTAAAACGTAGATAATCAAAGATATTTAATTACCTCGATTATCTAATCAGCCAAAGTGAGCAAAATTCAATTGCCTCATTTGAGAGGCTCAATCAAGAAGCGCGTCAAA
>JAWWLR010000128.1:1930437-1942607 GCA_035041075.1 Acraspis erinacei
ATTCAATTAGTATTTTCTGCTCGTTTTATATTCAAAATTTAATTTTGAATATATACTGGACTTGCCATTTTATTTTTAAAGCAATTGCAGTTTTATTGACGAAGTCATTTGCAGTTGCCGATTGTCGAGATGCCTGTGAAGTAAGCATACACCAATTTTTATATTCTCTTTCTTAAATGAAAAAATTTATTCTTAAATTTGTATTCTTTTAGCACTTAGTTAAGGGAAAGACTATTTCTGCAAGTAATAATTGCTCATATAACGGTCCAGGTCAATTATCATGCTATAGAAGTTATTTTTTAGCAGATGCAAGTAAGTTCTACAGAAAAATTGATTTTATTTGTTTAGAATAATTCAAAATAGTCAATAACAAACATTTTTGACCGAGGAATTATCTCAGTGTATAAGGAACAGATAAGATGAAGTTTTTGTCAATATATGATCATACGGAGAGTATAGGGTTGCTCAAATGAAAAAAAGTTTCCTTTTATTTTAAATAGCACAGTTCAAAAAGCTTCTACTTTGTGAAAAAATTTTTGTTATTTTTTCAACTTTTTTTCAATAATCCAGAGTTTTTAAACCATAGCTAAATCCACAAAATAGATAAATTTCTCATATGGTAGATAACAAGATTTTCCTTTGTCGAAAAATCGTTATAAGTCATCGAGAATAGTATAACTAATGAATCAGTCCAAGAAATGAACTTTCATTCTGTCTGTACTTCATAATTGAATTATTTCGTTCAATTCCAGTACAGTAATTGCAAACATCATTCACAAAATTTAAAATATCAAACAGTATACACAAGACACTCTTGTATAGGTATGAAACTACGTCACTTTATCCACTTGAAGAAAGCTTTATTATTATTTAATTTAATTTCTAAGATCTAAATTAATATCTACGAAATATTAAAAATTAATTTTATATGTTTGTGTAATTAAATTAGAAACGAATAATAAAATATTAAAAGGAGTATATTTTAACTAATAAGGGTGTTTCAGAGACTACTTCGTGAATATAATTATAAAAAGCATGGTTTTTTTTATTTCTCCGTATGCTTTTTCGACTTTTTCTGTAATGATTAAATTTTTTACTGTTTTGACGGATTTTTGCGATTTTCTGAGAAAAATAAAACATTGTTACCTATATCATGTAAGCGTATACGATTTTTTTTATCATTCTCGTAAACTAGTTGAAGAAAGTTTGCTTTCAATTTCCCTATAAGTGTCTAAGATTATAATAAATAATACTTATTATTTCAGGTGTCAAATGTCTGTATGAAAGAAAATGCGATAATCCATCAAATAGTGAAAAATGTGCGAAAAATATCAAGTAATGCCGTAGCCTATTTAGAGGTTTTATATATTGCCTTTTGACTGTTTTAATAAATTTGAAAATGTAACACTTTTATTAAACTTTTTTTGTCACGTTCCCTATTTCTATAACCTTCGCTTCATTAGTCAAGATTCGCGGTAACGAATTGTCATCAAGCACAAGAAAAGCTATCAAGGATCCTTATCTGGAATAATCATGTATTTTGGACCTTTTGTGGATTGTCGTCACATTTCTGAATCGATTTCAATGACACTTGGCAGCTGACTGATCAAACATTAAAAAACAAGGTTATGCGTGATTTTATGTTAATATCTTAGAAGCTGTGAGATTAAAAAAAACATTAAACAACAAATTTTTTACCTGTGCTCATCGGTCGAACAAGTCCCTGGAAATGTTCCCTTAAAGACAAAATGAGTGTTTAAACTGGTTCTCTGCTGAACGAAAAAAGACTGCTGAACCGTTTTTTTTGTAGGTTCATGTGTAGTATTATCATTATTAATATCATTACTCCACCATTTTTAATTTTTTCTTCTAATTTTTTGTTTGGCTTGAAAGCGGAAAAATTACGAATCTTATACAGTCGAAAATATTTCATAGTTTCTCATTTATGCCTGATTTTGAACACTTTAACAACAATTTAATGACGTTTTATGAAATAAAATCATTTTTTTGCTGTTGGTTACAATTGGTTAAAATTTAACTGAGCTATCCAGCAGTATCCAGCTATCCAGTCAGGGAATTTATATAAGAGGCATTATAACTATCACGGATAATAAATTATAATTTTTTTTATTGAAAATTGTTTTATTCGTTTGTGAGAAATTATATGTTATAAATTTTACAAGATTAAAATTCTGGTCTTTGAATAGTAATGTCCAAGGAAAATGAAAAATTAGTCAAGAAAAGTTAGGAAATTTTATTACTTGGTTGCCACTTTGTTAAAAAATTATGTTTTAGTTGAAGATTAATTCTTTAAGTTGAAAACTACTTTTTTTGGGGTTGAAATCGATTTCTTAATTGAAAATTTAACTATTTAAGTTGAAGATTCACAATTCTTGTTGCAAATTCATCCCGTTGGTTGAAAGTTTAACTACTTTGTTGAAAACTCATTTGTTTGCTGAAATAAATTTGTTTGTTTGAAAATTAATTTCTTGGTCAGGTTTTCCAATTTTCCCTGTCAATTAAAAGTAACATATTCATATTTGCGGCAAAACACAAACACTTATTTTAATTCGTGACGTTCATTATAAACACTCTTCAACACAACAGAGCAAGAAATTGCAAAATAAAGAATTTTTAAACTAAAATTATGAATCCACAACTGGAATAGTTGAATTTTAAACCAGAATGGAGAATTATCAACTAAAATTATGAATATTTCAGTGGAATACTTGAATTGTCAACAAAAAGATGAATTTTTAAACTATAGAATTAATTTTCAATAAAGATTAATTTTTACCAAAAAGTACAATTTTTGAACAAAATGTGTGAATTTTAAACAAATACTTGAATATTCAATTGAGGAAGACAAATATTGAACCAAGTAGTTGAATTTTGAACTAAGAAAAAAATAATTTTTAACTGAAAATGGAATAGTTACTTTTTTAGTTAAAAACATTCATTTTCAACCTAACTGATGAATTTTTATTTAAAATTATGAATCTTCAAGTGAAATACTTGAATTTTAAACCAAAAAGATGAGTTATCAACTAAAACAATGAATCTTTAATTTTTACTAACAAGAATAAATTGTCTACCAAAACTGAAATAATCATGTTTTAACATTAAAAAATCAATTGTAAAGCAAAATAGACGAATTTTCAACTATAAAAGATAATTTTTTAACAAAAAATTGAATAATTGAATTCTTATTTAAAAATGAATGTTCAAACAAAGAGATGAATTTTTAACTGAAATTATGGAATATTCAACTAGTCTAATAGTTACATTTTTAGTTTAAAACAATTTTCAACCAAAAAACATCCAAAGAAAAAAAGTTTTCAATCAAATGATAAAAAATGATAAATTTTTAACCAAAAAATAATAATTTTTAACAAGAGAGTTTAATTTTCAACAAAGTAATTTTATTTTCAACCTAAAGGACGAATTTTTAAATAAAATGCTAATATAACTGGAATACTTGAATTTTTAGCCAGAAAAGATCAATTTTAAACCTAAAATTCAACAGTCGAATTTTCAGTAAAAGAAATTAATTTTCAACCAAACTGATGAATATTTAAATAAAATAATGAATCTTCAACTGGAAAAGAATGATTTTATACACTTTTAAAAATGTTTGGAATTCTGCAACACTTCTACTTCTAATGGAATGAACATATTGCAATACATGTATTGTAAGTGTTTTAAATCATGAAGTCACCGTCCACCATTCCACGAATTCACATGTATTAGAGCCTTTGTAAGACGAAAATTGTGCACAAGGTATTCACAGAATTCATGGAATTCAAGCAATTCAAATATTTCACGGAATTCATCGAATTCAAGGAATTCCCGAAATTCATGACGGAATTCACAGAATCCATGGAATTCACGATAGTCACAAAATTCTCAGGATTCATGGAATTGAAGGAATTCACGAAATTTATGGAATGTACGGAATTCAAAGAATTCATGAAATTTACGGAATCCAACGAATTCAAAGAATCAGGAAATTCTTAGAATTGAAGGAATTCTTGAAAATCTTGGCATTCACGGGATTGATGAAATTCGCGGAATTCGTGGAATTTACCAAATTCAAGCAATTGATAGAATTTAGGGAATTTATGAGATTCAAGGAATTCATGGAATTCAAGGAATTCGCTAAAATCATCACGGCATTAATTGGATTTGTGGTACTTAAGGAATTTGCCAGATTTATGCAATTCCAGAAATGTACGGAATTCATGAAATTCACGAAATGCATGGAATTCATGCATTTCGCTGAATATATAATATTCATAGAATTAATGTAATTAAAGGAATTCGTGAAATTTTTGGAACTCAAGGAATTCTTGGAAATCATGGCATTCACTGTATTGACGAAATTCGCGGAATGCGTAGAATTTACGGAATTCACGGCATTGATAGAATTTAAGGAATTCATGAGATCCAAGGAATTCATGGAATTCAAGGAATTCATGGAATTCAAGGAATTCACTAAACTCGTCACGGTATTCATTGGATTTGTGGTATTCCAGGAATTCAAAGAATTGATTTAATTCCATAAATTCACATAATTATTGGAATTCGCGGGATTCATGGAATTTACAGGATTATAAAATTTACAGGATTATGAAATTTACAGAATTCGTGGAATTCATTAAATTCACGGAACGCACAAAATTCATTGAATTTCGTGAATTCCACGATTCAAGAGATTCAAGACATTCATGAACTTCAAGGAATTGATTGAATACATGGAATTCATGGAATTCACGGAATTGGTAGAATTTAAGGAATTTAAGGAATTTCACGAAAGCATTGAATTCCATGAATTCCTTGAAATTCGTAAATTCCACGAATTACTTTTATTCTATTAATTCCGTGAATTCCATATATTCCATAAATTCCGAAAAGTTCGTGAACGTCGTGAATTTCTTGAATTCCTTAAATTTCGTACATTCTGTTAATTCCGTGAATTCTTTAGATTCCGTAGATTCTGTGAATTGGAGAATGTCATGAAATTCACGAAATTCCGTGAATTCCATGAATTTTGCCAATTCCTTAAATTACATGAATTCTCTGAATCTTTGGAATTCCTTAAATTCCGTAAATTTCTTTGAGTTCCTTGAATTCTGCGAATTCCGTGAATTCCGGGAGTTACATGAATTCCGTGAATTCCGGGCGTTACACGAATTCCGTGAATTCCTATAATTCCGTTATTTATGTGAACTCTACGAATTCCTCAAATTCCATGAATTCCTTGAGTTCCAAGAATACGCGCGTAATAAACTATATATAACCAAAAGTTTTGGCTCCGTCAGGAAATTTCTTTCATTTCCTGGAACAAGTGTCCTGAGTAATCATTAACATTTTTTTTTAATTTTTCGATTCAACAGGTTTCGACATATCCAGCCGCAAGGATGTTACAGAAGCGTTACTGGCTACTGGATTTGTATTTGTAAAATCCCAATACATGTAAGGTACCATACTAATGCCGGCATTAGAAAACTACAAAATTATGGATTCTAGCCTCACCATACGTTTCGGAAATAAACTTCCAATAAATGTATTGGAATCTATTGGTTTCCAACCGAAATTTTTAACCGTGTACCTACCAAAAAGAAGAAATTTTAATTATAAAGATTAATTTTCTACAAAAAAGACGAATTTTTCCAAAAAGTACAGAAATATTAAAACAAATAGTTTAATTTTTAAATAAAAAATATCAAAGTTCAAATAAATGCTTCAATTTTCATCAAAAAAAGATAAAGTTTTAACCAAAAATAGAGTAATTGGATTTTGCGTTAAAAATTTAATTCTTAATGAGAAAAACGTATTTTCAACAAAATAGTCGATTTTATATTGGAATATTTAACTTTTTGGTTTTAAAAATGCTTTTTAACAAAGTAGTTACAATCTTAAAAAGAGATAAAATTTAAATAAAAATTATGAATCTTCAATCAAACAAATCAATTAAATTTTTTAAAATTTTTGAACACGAGAGCCAGCTAGTAGTTGAATTTTTAACGAAAAACAATAAATTCGCAACGAAAAATATAAAAAAATGTTCTATTAAAATTCAGAAATATTTCCTCTTTGAAATACTACTTCTACTCTAAAAACTATTTGCAGTGGTTTCTTTTTCTAAAATTTGGAATAGGGGAATTTTAAATTGTGACAAATTCTGAGTTAGAACATAGACTTTTGAAACTCCTTTCTTCTTAATTCAAATTTGAATTCTTTTAAAAATTTCTCATTTAATGTCAGAATATCCATATTCCAAGTGAAATTATATTTCGTTACGGAAACTCCTTGTCCTAAAATAATTATGATAATTATTAAACTAAATGACAATTGTTCAACATTTTAGTATCAATCTAATATATTTGTTAAGAAAATAAAAACGACGTAAAATAATGTTAAAAAATTACTTTTAAAGTTGACTTTTTTTCATTTGATCTTTTTCATATATTTGAGAATCTGAAATGTTTAAATAAAACCACACACAGACAAAAAACAAGGTTTGCCAATATGCCAATAAAGATAGCGAATTATTTGCTTTTTTTATCTTTTATTTCGAGGTCAAATCAGAAAAGAATTATTCACGAAATATATGGTTATTTTGAGACTATAAACACGGGGCCATTTTAATAAGTAGTCATATTATTGTCTGAATATTCGGATCCAGAAAATTTGTCTTCAAGTTTTCCAATTTTGCAACATGTGGGGAACAGGCATATTCTTATTCTTATTCAGTAAGTGCGAACTATTTAAAATATACAAATAATTTTGAACATATAGATGTAATATATTTATCTACATTCTAGAAACTTTACAGATTATAATTTTTATTCCAAATTTATCTTTATTTATCGGAAATTATTGTTAAATGTTTACTGGAAAGGAAATGAGCAAAATCTTTACGAGCTACAAAATGTCGACTATTTAATCATAATTTTGTATGGCATACTCACTTTATTCAGATTTAGAAAGCTTTCCATAAAATTTGGTTAGAAGGAATTTTGAAGGTGGTTTTAAAAGCAACAATTTGGTTTGTTGACTTATTTTCGTACCTCATTTAGTTTGGCTGAAAATTTGAATTTTCGATTTTTCAGTAGCATATGTCAAGAAGCTTCATGTAACATTGTAAGCGACAAGTTTAATATTTATTTTCTTGTTTAATATTCTCAGGCGAAAATAGCAACTTCTGAAGGATGGTCCACTTTTTAGTGTCATTATCTTATTTGTCCCAAAAGTATTAACGGAAAATAATATTGATATATTTTATTTTTAAAGCCATTACAGTTTTATTGAAGAATTCCTTTGCAGTTCCCAATACTCAAGACCATTGTCGAAAGCATTGCGAAGTGAGCATAACAATTTTTTCGATGTTTTCTTTTCACATTAAAAACTTGATTTTTACATCAAAAATGTGAATTAATTTAAAAAATTATTTATTTGTAGGCCTTGAAACCAAAAAAAATTTTTTGTGCTAATAATGGTTGCACATATAGCAGTCCACAACAACTAAATTGCTTCCAAGGTTGTTTATTAGCAAGTGTTTGTAAGTTGTAAAGAAAACTATTTTTATTTATTTATATCAATTTTATAATGCTAATAATGATAATAATAGTTTCTAATCGGAAAATAACTCCCATTTTTAAGAAAGGGATACGATGAAATCTTTGGGTAACAGATAATTATTTAGTCATCGATGGAGTTCGAATTTTTTCACAACTTAAAATAAAATCATAATTTTCAACACACTGTTTACTTTTACGAAGTTTTCTGTAATACTAGACAATACGTATTTTAAAAAATTTATATAAAACCAGATAGAGAAAAAATAAATAATTGAAGAATTAAGAAACAGGATTTGAATCGACTAGAAGACTTAAAAAAAGTCTCATGGAATTTCGAAAAAAAGTCGCGATCAACTTTTTTGCAGATAATGAAAAAAAATATTGATCATTGATTTTGGAATATATTTTTGCTCCATAAAAATAAACTTTAAAGTTAAAACAATTTTTTTTAACAAAGTCATTCAGCCTAATGAATTCTAAATCTGGATTTAAAATATTACTTTCTGAAATGGTACACTTGTAAAAATTCTAATTTTGAACCTTAGGAACCAAATATTTGAGAACTCTATGAATTTTTCACCGAATAGTTGAATTTGAAAACAAAATGAATTTTTGAAGAAACAGATGCATTTGCAACCAAATAGTTGAATTTTCAATCAAATGAGACTAATTTTTAACATAATATTTTAATTTTTATAAGGAAAAAGACGAGTTTTTTTTAGAAATCTGTTCAATTTTCAACAAAAATTTATTTTTTAACCAAGAAAGATGATTTTTAAACCAAATTATTGAATTTTGAACTAAATGGTCGATTCCTAAAACAAAATAAATTTAACCTCAACCAAAAACAGCTGCATTTTCAAATAAATTGTTGAATTTTCAAACAAAAAAAATTTCGAAGATAATACAAAGTTTTCAACCAAGAAAGATGAATTTTTAACCGAAAAATTGCATTTACAACCAACTAGTTCAAGTTGGAATCAAAAGGAAACGCATTTTCATCAAAAGATGCATTTTTTACCAAATGGTTAAATTATCATGCAACAAAGTCGAATTTTTGAGCAGAAATAATAAGCTAGAAAACAAAAAAAAGTTGGATTTTCTAATGGAAAATGGGAATAGGGAAACAGAGCGAAGATTTAAAAAAAAACTATTAGGCTTTGAAGAGAAATTCTTTAATTTGTAATGTTTTCAATTAAAAGCGTACAATTCTTTCTGGCTTTTAATTTCAATTAAAAAATTTCATTGCGATTAAAATTGAAACTAAGTATAGCGAACTTTTGAGAAAAACGGAAAAGGGCGATTAGCCTCAATTATTTTCGTAAAATATTTCAGGAAATTTTGATTTAGTTTTTCTTATAATTCACTAAGATAACAAAAATTATTATTATTTCAGATGTCAAAAAGACACATGACAATAAATGTTTTCATCCATCAGATAGTAAAGATTGTCCTAACCTTCAACTAAGTCATTGAAGGATGCATTTTGTTGGCAGAAGTGAAACACAGAGGGACTGAATCCCAAAAATCTGGCAAATATATGAAGCTGTCCTTTCCTTTTTACAAACTTGTTTCTTTATAAAAAAATTTCTATTTTTTACAGGTTTCCGTTGCTATAACCTTCTCTTAATTAATATGTATTCCCAGAAATAAATGTATACAGTTTCACTGAACAATTAGCAGTTATCCATTATAAAATTTTTAAACATTTCGAGTGATCAAATTAGTAATTTTCTACTAATCTTTAGTGGTTGATATTTATTTCTCTTATTGAATTAGCAGATTTTTTTCCAATTAATTATTAATTTTATACTAAAAGAGATGAAATTTCAACCAAGAAAGATGAATCTTCAACCAAACAGTAGAACTTTCGACAAACCAAAAAATTAATTTGAAACCGAGTTTGCTTAACAACAACTTTTCAATAACATTTGTAATTTTCATTTTTTTAATAACAGAATAGTTGAATTTTTAACCCTGAAAGATGAACTTTCAATCGAATTGTTAAATTTTCCTTTCAAAATTAATTTTACAGAAAAAGAGAATGATTTTCAAACAAGAAAGATGATTCTTCCAACCAAATAGAGGAATTTTCGAGAAACCAAAAACAAATTTTTAATACCATTTTTAATTATTATTTTTAATAACAAAATATTGAAATTTCTAATAAAAAAGTTAACCAAATATTTAAACTTATTAGCAAAGGAGAGAAATTTTCAACAAATTGTTGCATTTTAACCATAAACAGTAAATTAAAAAAGATTAATATTTAATTCAAGAGAACAATTTTGAAGAAGAAAGTTGAATTTTTAACCAAGAAAAGAATAAAATTCAACCAAGTACATACCTACCAATAAAAGATGAATTTTCAATCGAGAGGGACGAACTTTTTATTCAAAAAGGCAAATTTTAAAAAAGATTACTTGATAACAAAATCGTAGAATTTTGTATCCAAAGGGACCATTTAAAAAAAAGAATGTTAATTAAAATATGTTAAATTTTTGATACAAAAAAAATATTTTTTAACAAAATTGTTCAATTTGCACAAAAAATTAAATTTTTAGCAAATTAGTTAAGTTTTAAATAAAATAATGAATCTTCAACATACACACAAATTAATTTTTATCAATGAAATTCAACTTTCAATCAAGCAGTTGAATTTACAATCAAAAAAGATTATTTCTCAACGAATATTAGACCAGTTGAGATTTGAACCAAGGAAATATTTTTTTTCAACAAAAAAAAATCCTTTAGTTGATGTTAGGGAGGGTCGACCAGGTAAAAAATTAAAATAATAGATCTTAAATGTTGTCGAATACTGGTCCAAATATACCGACAACATTTAAGAACTATTATTTAAAAAAAATCGTTTTTAACAAAAAAAGATAAAATTTCGACTAAAAGAAATGACTTTTTAACCCATAAAGATTTTTCATGCAGGAGAGAAATAAATGTCACTTAAATTGTTGAACTTTTACATAAAAAAAATAGAATTTTCCATCTAAAAAGACGATTTAAAAAAAAACTGTTAAAGTTTTTAACAAAAAAGACGAATTTACTACAAAACAGTAGAATTCTCAACAAAAAGTTCAATTTTAACGAAATATGTTGAATTTTGAACTTAAAACGATCATTATTCAGCGAATAAGTAAGAAGATAAATTTTTAGTTCCATTAAGGACTTTTATTTTGTTCCAGAAAAAAAACAAATTTACAATAAAATACATACATTTTCAAGCAATACTTGAATTTTCAAACAGAAAAAAGAATAGTCTTTAAAGTAGTTAAATCTTAACCAAAACAATGAATTTTTAATCATTTATTAAAACTTTTCACCAAGTAGTTGAATTTTCAAACAGAAAATATGAATTCTCAATAGAAAATTTAATTGTTGCGTTTCCAACTAAAAATGATAAATTTTCAAATAGAAATGGAGCAGTTGAGCTTTTAAACAACATTCATTTGATCAAAGAACAGTGGAAGAGGTTTTTTTTCTTTCAACTTCTTTCTAAATATTTTAGAGAATTTATAAGTATTTTTTGAAGTTTTAAATGGGCCGCTATAGTAAAGACATTAAATTTGCCACGTAAAAGCCGGATTTTATTAAAATGCAAAATATTATAAAGTCATGATTACAGTTTAAAAAAATGAATTAACTAATTTTTTGCCTTAAAACTGAATTATGAAATATAAATGATTAAATATCTCGAAGGTGAACTCGGTGCCTATCTAATTAACGAGATAACGATTATAGTTTATATTTATACTTTTATATATGTATGTATGTGTGTATGTATGTATGTATGTATGTACGTATGTATGTATGTAAAATGGATACTCAAATGAAGCAGCAGAATGCTCATTAGTTACACTAGTAACCAAATTATTTATAAACGCATTAATCAGTTTGCAAATATCTGATCTAATTGTAAGATATGAACATCTTTTATAGTCTGGTCTTATGCTGGCGACTATTTTCAATTCACTTGCCGAATATACTTATATATCATATAATTTTAAGCACATTTTAAAACATGCCGAACATAATAATTTGTGCGGTTCGATCCGACATCTATCCCAGTTTCTATCTTTTCTAATCTCTGTTTAAGTTTGTCCAATATTTGTAAGAATTTAATTTGAATAGATTCAGAGGGAATGCGGAAAGTGTGTGATCTGAAAAATATCATTAAAAAAGTGCAATTTAAAAAAATTGAATTCAGAATAAATCAAAATTTAAATTCCTCTTTAACTCTTTAAGTCTTCCTGAATTCAATTGAATTAAATCGATAATAACACACATTTTGCATTAACCTGACAAACCCAACACTTTTATACTACTTGGTCATTAAGTGCATGATTTCTAGGAAAAAGATTTTCGTCAAATGAATGATTCTTAATACGAAAACTATTTAATTAATTAACAATCCCTGGGCGGGTGATTTGGCACAGACGTTAATCGAAGTTTTGTACAAAATGTTTGAAAAGCAGTTTTGTACACAATGTTCGAAAAATAGTGAAACCCGTGATCCAAATTATCTTGCTAGATAAAAGGGAAAAGAATATGACACACCAAGGTCTTTCATTTTCT
>JAWWLR010000128.1:2011319-2021811 GCA_035041075.1 Acraspis erinacei
AAAAATAATTTCCAACAAATCATAAAATACTATTAATAATATTTTCAGTTAAAAAAAAATGTTTAAAAAGAATTTTAACCAAATAATTAAACTTGCCACGAAAAAAATAAATTTATAATAAAGAATTTTTATATTGGCTAATCACACATATTTCTAAGAAACAGTAGAAACGTCACAAAACGACAAAAATTAATTTAAGTCCAAAAAATTTAGTTTTTAACGAAGTAGTCGAATTTTTAAGTAAAAAAGAATCATTTTTTTTACCAAAAATGGAAGAGTTAAATATTTTCCCATTAATATTATCAGTTAAATTTTTTTTTAAATTTTAAAACAAAAAAAATTGAATTCAATAAATAAAAAATCATTTTCAGCCAATCATGGAATAAATCAATTTTCAGTTTAAAAAATTAACTTTCAAACAAATAAAAAAAAATATTTTCAACAAACTAGTTTAATTTTCAATTAAGAAAATTAATGTCAACCAAAAAAATCAACGTTTAACCAAATAGTGAAATTTTTAAACCAAAATAATAAATTTTTAACTATTTCGAAGTGGAATTATTCTATGACGAAAATCTGATAAATTCCACGATGTAAAATCTATTCAATTTTTAAATGTCACTTGATACTAGATAAATAAATAATGTTCATATCTTTAAATTCCAGTAATATTAATTGCAAATTGTCTCTCCAAATTTGTTAAATTACTAAAATATTATTTTCTAACTTATTTTCATTTCGATTTTGCGCCTCAAAATCTTCTAAATTAAAAGAAAAAAACTATTAATTAATATAAATTTAAATAAAAATAACTTTCTAAGGAATAGTAAATATACATGAATTTCATTACAATCTTTTATTTATGTACAAAAAATTTGTATCGCCGATTTTTTAAAATACCTTCCATACTGAAATAGTCAAAATATTAAGTCATGGTGCAACTTAAACGGCATAATGAAGGTACACTGACTATTTCCTTCTTGAATGATAAAACTCTTCCTGCTTTCTATTTACAATATTCTTACGTTTAACATAAGACAGCTCTTTGTTTGAAACCACTTTCAATTTTCAAAAAAATAAATATTCCAATTTTTACACTCAAATTTATCATTAGACTTCCCGACTTGGAAAAAAGTAAATATCAGCACTATCATTACAATAATAAAAATTTAGAAATAGAACTCATTTTGCAGTATTTTTTGTTTTAAAAAATTGAAAAAAACAATTGTCAGATATTTCATAAAAATAGTGATTTATTGAAGTCATATATTTTCAAAAATTTGATGTGGTCCCTTTCTTCTTAAATACCACTCTTAATAACTAATTATTGTATACAGTGACTTTGTGTAGAAAAAAAACAGTTTCCTATGGTACACGTACAAAGAGTCGACGATGAATGTAATTCGTGTACCGGGCCGTCGAGTAAAAAAAAAATTACAATTTTTCGTGATTCTCTTATCAATATGTTACAACTTTTTACATTAGAGGTACGATTCGGCTAAGGACACTTATTCAATTAAATTAAGTATCGCCTTCAGAATTTATTTCTATAAAAATTATATTATCTACGCTGACATAAATACAAAATTTACAATCTTCAATACAATCATAAAAGAAGAGAATTCATGAAATAAATAATAAATATATATATATAAAATTCCATTCATTCGAGTCTCAATCATACATTATTGCTGATATAAAATAAATAAGGTGCGATAATTTTGTCATTGTAGTCCTGTCACTTGATGGCATTTTTTCTCTTTTACGTTACAAAAAAAAAAAAAAATACTAATAATCTTAACTAACGCTTCCAGCGCGACGGAAGATCTCTACATCAATATAATACAAGTTTCGCATTTTTAATGCTCTTCTTCGAATCACAGAAGTACTTCTTGCCAGAGGAAAAAAAATAATATTTGCAAGGTTGCAACCGAAATTTCTTCTATAAAATATTACTAAAGCTTAAAGCAGTATTTAAAATTTAAAGATTAAAAAGAAAAACAATTACATACAATACTTTTGATTTTCTAAGAAAACCAAGAATGAAGGCAATTTCAGAAACTTTCGAAATGTTCTAAATCTTTCGTTCAATAGGCACGAAACGGTTTTAAGATTGAGACACTCTTTTCTTCTTCTTTTTTTTCACATTCTTCTCTACAACCCCTGAAAGTCCTCGAAACGAACTTGATATCGATACTGCCGTTGGTAACAAATTTAACTAGTTTTGCACCTCTTCTTAATACTACAAAATATATTTACACACTTTTTCTGCCATTATCTAAGAACCATTTTTTTCTGCAAAATTAAAAAAAACTTCGAAAGGCGTTCAATCAAGAGAAACTAATCGGCGGTTTTAAGCTTCCAATAAATACTACTAAAAGCGCCTTCAGTGCAATCTTGGAAAGATTTCTCAAGAAAGTTTAAAAATTGTCAATTAGGAACTGCTTTTGTTTGTTACCAAAATACAATTTCTGAATTTTAATAACTTTTAGTCGCATGATTAAAAAAAAAATGTCCACCGTTGACAATAACAGATAATCGCACATCTTCAAAAAAGAAGAATACAAAATAATATCTATTCGCTTCAGAGAAATTTTTCCTGAGCTGATCTCCGTGAGAGAATAGCACTAAACGCGTGAAACTACTTTACAATGTATATATAATTTTTATTTTTTAGAACGGATGCAGTTCTATACGCTGACTATTGGAGACGCAAGGAAGCGAGCGGCTTCCCTTTTAATAATACTTTCGTTTTGCATTTATCAAGTAAGACAAGCAAAGTACGTCGAATTACTTAAAAAATATTATAAATCTAACCTAGTCAGCCTTCTGTGTGTTCCCGCTTTGCGTGGTACTTGAGCAGTAGCTGCTGGTCGTCCCGGAACATATTCTTAGTGCTTGTTCGAGCTAGGGTCTGAATCCTGCTCAGAACTTGAGCTGGAAGACTCCGCCGAATTGACGTTCGTACTGAAGCGCGCGCTTCTTCGCCCGGAACCTCCGTGTCGACACTTGTTCCGACGATCCATTCCACCTACAACAGTTGTTAAAAAAGAAAATTAATAATCTGCTATGGCAATTTGAGTTAATTAAAATATTTAAAATTTCATGCAGGGTTGCTTCTCGAGTCTTAGGACACTACTGCGCATCCTTTCGGTGTTTAGAACTTTAGTGCGCATCCTTTAGTCACTTGGAACTCTACTGCGCAGTTATAAGCCTATCAGAATTTTACTGCGCAGCCACGGGTCTTTTAGAATTTTACTGCGCATCAATAAGTATTTTATAAATCTAATGCGCACCCATAAGTTTCGTATATCTCGACTGCGCAGCCATAAATCTTTTAGGACTTTATTGTGCAGCCATAAATCTTTTAGAACTCTATTGCGAGGCCACAATTATTTTAGGACAGTCCTGCGCAGTAAGTCGTTTAGAATTCTATTGCGCAGCCATACCACTTTTAGAACTGTATAGCACAGCCACCATTATTTTAAACCCTGCGCATCTACTTAAATCCTGGACAAAAATTCTCAGACAATTCCAGGTTTTTTTCAGGTATCCGAAGGGTTTTTTTCATATATTTTGAGTTTTTTAAACAATGTTCAATGTTCTGTTTAAAAAATTAATTTTAAGCAAAAGAGATAAATTTTCAATTAAAAATTATGTCTGTTTACCTGGAATTGAATTTTCAATCAAATAATTAATTTTCAAACAAGAACATTAATTTTCAAAATGGAATAGATTAATTATAAATTAAAAGGATGAAATTTTAACTAAAATGAGGAATATTTAACTGTAATAACTAACCTTCAAACCAATAAAAATAATTTTTACCAATAAATGATAATTTTCGACTAAAAGATTATTTTTCAGTGAAAAATTGAAGTTAAATTTTTATTTGAAAAAATTAATTTACAACCAAAAAGATGAATTTTTAACTAAAATAATGGAATTTTTAACTCAAATAGTTCCATTTTCAGTTACCGAATTTTTACAATTTTTGTAAAATTTTTAACTAGAAAAGTTAAATTTTTAGAACGAATTTAATTCTCGGTCAAAGAAAATACGAAAAATGTAGTAATTGATATTTCAACAAAAAAATCTTCAAGAGAGAAAAAAGGAACACATTTTTTATCAAAATAAATACATTTTCAACTAAAAATAGAATAGTTCAAGTTTAGCGGAAAAAATTAATTGTAAAAAAAACGAATTTTCATCAAAATAGTTCAATTATATTAAATTATTTTAATTAAATTTTTTTATTAGAATTTAAAAAAATAAGCATTCTCGAAAAAATTCTCTGAAATCTCTAGGTTTTCCAGGAAGGGTAAACACCCTTTCAACTGCTCTATCATAAATATTTTATAACTCTACTGCGCAGCCATGAATCTTTTAGAGCTCTACTGCGCAACCTTAATTATTTTAGAACTTCACTGCGCATTTACAAGTCTTTTGTAACTCAATTTCGCAGCGATAACTCTTTTAAAAGTCGATTGCTCAGCAATCAGTCTTTTACAAGTCTACTGCGCAGTCATTAATATTTTAGAGCTCTATTAAGCAGCAATGCAACTTTTTAAAGGTTATTAAATACTGAATTTCAAGAAAATGAGAAGAATGCCTTTCTTTCTTGTAATCGTGGTGGAATTGTAGTTACGACCGGTGGACTGATTGCAATTGCAGCAAAATCTGTCGTAAGTACAGAACTTTGAAAGAAAAACTAAGAAGATTAAACTAATAAATGCAACCGCATGCTGGGACTGTGTAATGTCAACTTAACAAAGAAAAAGTTGTACAAAAATTTATATTTATTTAAGAATTATAATAAACGAAAACTTTTTGTGGTAGATTAATTTTGTTATTTTGCAAGTAAATTCTTTAAATTAAGTAGAATATTCATGTTTCTTTTCAAAATAAAAATCATAATCTCAGATTGTCGTATCTAGCTGAGTCGCTTGCTGTGCAGGACGGAGTAATTACACAGGCGCGCATGCGCATTCCCAATTATGGAGTTACGACATCCAGATCGACGAAAAATGTTATAATAGTAATTAAATTATACGTTTTATCTGCTCAAAATAATTGATCAGTAATAGCATATATAAATATGAGGGAGATAAGCGAAATTACGACACACAATGTAAGTTTTCTGCATTAAAATTCAGCATGTACAACTTGACCTAAGAAGTAAATTCTAAAGGATCAAAATGGTAGTAAAATATTTTTCATAAGAAAAACAGCCAAAAATCTATCAGTAATGTACTTAAAAGAAGATATATTACGTAATTGAAACAAATTTAAAAAAAGTAGAAATCCGTTTTCATCAAGTCTGGAGTTTCTTGGAGGTTAAATTTTGGTGAGTGACCACCATACACAACGAGTAAGTTAACAAATCTTTTTAAAAAGTTTTTTATTGATAGTGTTTCATTTTACAAGGTTATTTGTTATTATTTATTTAATTATAAGCGTCAATTTTCTTCAAGTTCCAGCAGATTTTACATACAAAATGTGAAGCAGTTTATAATGGAAATATCGATTCAAAAATTAAAAAAATAAAATTCTACACTCATAGATGCTAGCAATAGGTGTACGACTTTCAAGAACGTGAAAAACTTGTCATGGCTGAGATCTATTCAACCGTGTCTTTGGGTTATTTGTCTCAATTGATATTGATTCATAAAATTAATTTTAATAGAAGTTTGTGTTTACAAAAAATACGTTGTAACTTAAGAAAAGATTAGTTTACTTACTTGTTTTGTGTACCTTTCAAGAATGTCACTTACCAAAACTTAACCTCCAGTAAACACCAGAATTGATGAAAATGGATTTATATTTTTTTTTAAATTGGTTTCCATTATATAATTTATCTTCTCCTAATTGCGCTACTAGTAAATTGTTAGCAATTTTTCTTCTGGAAATTATTTAAATTCATTTTCGATCCTTTAGAATTCACTTTTTATGTTAAGTTGCACATGCTGAATTTCATTGCAGAAAACTAAGTTCTCACAGAAAAAAGTCTTAATTCTATGCTTGTCTTCTTTTTATTTTTGCCTCAAATTAAGCCAATGACTAAAATGAATCCCGAAAATAGTCTTAAAAAAAGTCTTGATATGTCTTTCTCTAACAAGAGTCCTAAAATATGGTTACTTTCAAGTATGCTCTGCTTAAAACTAGCTCTATATTCCTATGCATTTTTGCCTGCTAAAATCAAATATGCAACCTGTTTAAACGCTACACGTCAGGATTTTGACATAACCGTAAAAGCACCCAATAAACCACTGAAACTGCAAAAATTATTTACCCTGTACCACTTTCACCCTCCTCCCCTTACCTCGTAATAACATAACCCCATAACCTCAAAATCCCGTAACCTAATTCAGAAGAAAAATCTTGTTTGAGAAAACAGAACAATTTCGTGAGTTTTTCTTGAGCAATATAGTAATGGTTAAGTAGCTCTATATACCCGAAATCCCATAACAGCAAAACCTAAAAACCCCTTCACTTTTTTTTATTCTTAATTTTTTCTATCAGGATCAACGGCAGTAGGGCCATGGTAACGATTTTATTTATTTTTTCGAACTCTCTTGTCTTCGAAAGATATGTGCAATGGATTTCATCTCCGCTTCTTGCCACTGTGAACACTCCCTTTTAAGCTCCAAGATTTTCTGGAAAGTTTTCCAGATGGCAAACAAGAAAGTGCAGCTTGTATGTCATCAACCAACCCATTTTTTTGTAGTTTTTGAGCAAGTCAGACACCAAGTCCTTGTAGTTGTCACTCTTCTGATTGCCTAAGAAATTCTTAATCACATTCTTGAAGCTCAGCCATGCATCTCGTTGCTTATCATTCTCAACATCTTACGAATTTGAAGTCCATCAAAGAATCCTTCTTTCAATTTCGCGCTCGATAAAGCTGGCAGTAGTAGTATTAGTGGTTTTTTGTTAAACATTTATTAAATTATCACGAAAGAATTCAATTCTATAAATATTGCAAAAAAGATATTGGACTACAAGCATACTGAGGTATCAGAGACGTCTGAGAGGGGTTTAATAAATAATAATGAAGTAGACCTACCTTGATTCGTGACTTCACTCACCTAACTCATATGATTTCGAGGTTATGGAGCTACTTACTCTCGACTATGTTGCACAAGAAAATAGGGGATAATGGAGTCATGAGGTTATAGGGTTACTAGATTAAGGGGAAGAGGGTAAAAATGGTACAGGGTAAATAATTTTGTTGGTTTCAGTAGTTTATTGGCTGTTTTTGAGGGTATGTCAAAATCCTGACGTGTATGGGTTAAGCGAGTTGCATATTTGGTTTCAGCGGGGAAAAATACATATGTGACGTGCGCCGAAGAAAGGGGGCTTACTCTGAAAAGTGAGATTTTTCAGGGCGAACGGTCGAAGTCGAACCGATAGACGCGGCTTTTAGGAGAGGGGGAACACTCACGAAATCTTCCCTCTCCACTTACCACTACATTCCCATGGAAAGAGAATTGTCGTAGATGTGGCTCACTGACGGGGTATAGATGAGACGCAGAGAAGAGTGGTGGGAGGTGTTTCACGGGATCTGGAGCTCTCGAGCGAAAGCCCGATTTCTCGGGTACCTAACAACTCAATTATTACGCTCGGAAATTTTGTTCGGTGGTTTTATTAAAAAGAGCAACTCAGAAACTATCGAAAAGTGTAAAACCTTCGATTTCGATTTTTTTAGAGTAAGTCCCATTTCTTCGGCGCACGTCACATATGTTGCGTCTCCAGATCACGACACTTTTTTTGTGTGGCTGTGCACCGGCACAAAAAAAACAAGTGGTCGGTTCCAGAAACAAGACCTATCATTTCCTATGTATTGTGACGTGCTGAATCGAAATCCTGGGTCAAGATTAAGTTTTACAACGTCGTTTTTTTTTATTTTCGAAAAACCACCCTGGAAAATGAAAAATTCGCATGAAATACGTGAATAACTCAGTGTCGAGGCAATTGGAGTAGGAAAAGAGACTGAATGGGTCCACAATACCTTATAGGTACGTATTTTAACGTATTTTACGTATTTTAACTCTGTTGGAATTAATTGAATTTTGCAATGAAGTACTGGGGTAAGGTACATTTTTCATTCTCAATTTAAAGCCAGTAATTTTAAAACATTCAGTCTATTTTCATATCCAAATTGCTTTTTCAGCGAATTCTTCAGTATTTTCCGGTTTTAAGAGTGATTCTCGGAGGTAATGTGGAATATGCGAATTAAAAAAAAAACGTTGTGAAACGTAATTCTGACCCGGATTTCGATCCAGCACGTCAAAATACAGAGGCAATTATAGGTCTTGCCTCAGGAATTGACCACTTTTCTTTTCTTGTGTACCGGTATTTTATCTAAATTGTGATGCATTTCAACTATTATTTTAAAAAATATAATTAAGTATCAGTTGCCTTATAGTTGCCATTGATTGAAATTAAATTGGATAAAATATACGTTTCATTTTAACCAATAATTAAAAAATAATTAAAAAATAAAATTATGCTATGAATACGGTAACCACAACCACATCTCAAAGCAAGCGAATATAAAAATGAGAAAATAATAGTTACTGTGTTGAAGGTTTCGCGTAAAACGTAACTAGTAAAGCAAGATAGAAGCATTCATATGAACGCACGAACACAATAAGTGGCATCAAAGTTATGAAGAAATTTAAATACCCATACCATATTGTATCCCTGCCCCCTGTAGAAAATTCTCAACGAGTAGGACATAGAGAAGTCACCACAGATCTTTCTAAACCTTGGAGTGAAGGACAACACGAATATTGAACTGGTCAAATTTTTTCGGCAACTCACACGAGGCACGAACTTTCACAACCATATTACAATCATATGAGATGCATAAGTTTTTAACATATTTATATCGATGGAAACCTTAACTATTTATCTTTGATTACCCTTTTTCAACAAATAAAAAAATGAATATGCTTATTTCACCACTAGAAATTATGGTGTGAAGATCAAGAGTCATAATTCGTAAAAGTTTTCTCTGTGTTTAAGGTATAGGGATCGCAACATTTTCGGTTATGTACTCATGGCCATGTCGCCTTATTTGGCGGGGACGCCTGACCGGGCCTACTGATACAATAGGCTTATAGGGGTGGTATTTAAAAAATAATTTTTCATTTCTATTCTATACTTTTTGGGAAGAGAAATGTTCTGTTATAAACTCGAATCACCTAATATTTACGATTCTGAATAAAATGTACAAAAACGTCGTTTTATGGGAAATACTTACTAAACTTCATGGGGCTTGCAAAACCACTAAATATAATTTAAAATAACGAATTTATTTTTGTGTGGTTCGCGTGCTCCTGATTTTGCGCATTTGTTTCTAGAAAAACATGAAAAACTAAAAAAATGTTCACTACATTTTTTGGACTTCCTTCTTTGTGTCATGAAGCCTGTGGTTTTAAGAAAAAACAAATTTTCAGCGAATTCACAGCTCCTTTTGGCTTCGCAGTTTTTCAATACCAAAAATATCCATATTTTCATGAAATATGAAATAAGTCCCCTTGGACAGATGATATGGTGGAGGGGTCGAAAAGTTATAAAAAATTGTCCGCGTGGTATATGGACGACCCGTAATACTATTTTAAATTTATTCTAATTATTATCTCTGCATTATTTATGATCATTATTATGATATGCAGCTACCCAGTTGAGAATCTTGATATATATTGAATAATTTTCCTTTTTTGTGATCCTTTTTAGCGGTTGTTACTACAATATTAATTTTAATTTGCAAATATAACATTTAACTATATGAAAGCAGAAGCGAAGCAAGTTACCCCCCACTCCTATAAGTTTTAATATTTCAAATTCTGTTTAGAGTTCTGGCATCCTTTCGCATATTTCTAGAGTTTATGACAACTTTTAGAAATAGTTTCAGCGTTTAAACTTTAACTAGTCAAAAAATGGATTTTTCGAAATGGGGTGCTCCCCACTTTTGAGATGCTGATTTTAGTCAAGGCTTTACTTTAACTTAAAAACTGTAAATTTTATTGCTAATAATAGCAGAATTTCATGGTAAAAAAACAAAAAAAAGTTTGATCTTGATCGCAGCGCAAATGGATCTCACACCACTTTTTCCTGATATTGTGAAATCTTCGGGGATGAAGTTCTCTATTTTTATTCAAAAACTTGATTTAAACAATAAAATTTTAATTCACACCCTAAAACCAACAATTGAAACTCAGTATCAGGATAAAGAAAATTCATAATTTGATCAATTTGCTATATTTGAATTTTTGCGCGCTCTCGCAACATTAAAAATTGCAGTATTCAAATAATCATAAAATTTAGGATTTTAATATTAAATTTTGATAAGATAAAATAGACATATATGTAAAATGAACAAATAATAAGAAAAGTCGATAAAAGAAGGTCTTTCATACTTTTTGTTTGCGAAAAAGAGATTCCTCAATTCTCAAGTGTGAGTAGTAAGGGAACTGACGTCTATTAA
>JAWWLR010000128.1:2045638-2059412 GCA_035041075.1 Acraspis erinacei
AAAAAGGATAAATGTTTAAAATACAAAAGACAAATTTTCAATCTAAACAGCTTTTCGACCAAGAAAGATAAATTTTTGCACAAAAAAGTTCAATTTTCAACCCAGTATATTAATTCAGTTCGCATTTGAGCGTAAAAAAGAGTAAACGGGGAAACTATTCGAAAAGAGGAGGAAGAAGAGGAATTCTTATAAAATAGGGGAGAAAGAGTGTGTAGCCTGTCTTCAGTTTAAAAATAGAAAGGCGGATAAAAAATATGTTAGATGGAACCGAAGGGTCTGTAATTTTATTCAATTTTCTAAATTTCTAAGAGATATTTTTTCCAGTCAGTGGAAAATAAATCATTTTCCCCGAACCCGGTACAAAGTGAAATGTTTCCTGAAATTTAAAGCCTCCGACTGACAAAGAACCACAGGGGAGAAGCTGGTGTTAGTTAGGGCCAGAAATTCTACAGATGTATAAAATAAACTGAAGGACGAAATCTCGTTTCCATCTTTTGGGTCCAGGTCCAGGGAACTTCTCTCGGCATTCAAAGGTTCAAACGAAGGGGCGTGAAAAGAAGCACACGATTTCCACCAAACGACGTTGGCGACATTCCTCGTGAAAATCTCATCAGGGGTGCACGGGTCAGGAACCCTTCGCAAAAGGAGGTAAACAAGAAATCTCTAAAAGGCATGTCAAACTCATCAGTTCATGCAATCTCCCGGGGTAAGAGTCAATACAAAATGCGAGTTGTAATTCAATTTCTTTCTTTCATGTTTCAGGGTGGCCGAAAAACTGCATTTTCGAAATTCCCCGATTTTTCCCTGGCTAATTTTTCATTTTCCCGAACCATTCAAGATTTTTCAGTCAATAAAGAAAAAAATATTCCATCCAAAATGTAAAATTTTTTAAATAAAAGACGAATTTGCGAAAAGAAATTGAATTTTCAACTGAACATTTAATGGCATTTTTAACAAAAAATAATTAAACTTATGCCAAAAGAGTTGTAATCCAATTTTTTTTTCATTTTTCACGGTGGTCGAAAAATTGAGTTTTCAAAATTCCCCGACTTTTCCCTGACCAACTGACAAACTTTGATAAGCGGAATAAAACAATAAAATTTCAGTTTAAAATTAAAATTTTTTAATTTATATTATTATTTTAACCAAAAAAGATGACTTTTCTACCATGAAAGATTAATTATCAAATCGAAAGTACCTACAATGTTGATTTTTCAACCCAGAAAGTTGAATTTTCAGCGAAAAATTTAATAGTTGATATTTAAACTAAACAGACAATGTAATATTTGATATTTCAACCAAAAAAGATTAAATTTATGCCAAAAGAGATCAAGTTTAAAACCAAAAATATGAGTTTTCAACCAAAGAAATATATTTGTAACTAAAATGAAGAATTTTCAAACCAAAAAGGTGACTTCAAGAACAAAGATTTTTTGGACAAGAAAGGAAAAAAAGTTCTTCCAAATTGTTGAACGATCAAAGAGAAAAAAATCTAATTATCTGTAAAACAGTTGAATTTTCAACCCGAAAATATAAAGTTTCAACAAAAAAGTTTATTATCAACGAAACAGTTTAACTTTTAAGAAGAAAATGATAAATTTCAAACCAACATTAAAAAAACGAAATCTCAAGAAAGTCGTTAAATTTTCAACCACAGAGATGAATGATCAACTAACATGATGAATATTAAACCAAAATACTTAAATTTTCAGTTAAAAAAACTAACTTGAAAAAAAATGTAAACCAAATAGTCAAATTTTCAACGACAGAAATTTATTTTCAACTAAGATAAATAATTTTCCAACCAAAAAGACAACTTTTCAAGAAATAAAGATTTTTGTGCCATGAATGGAAAAAATGTTCATCCGAAATATGTTGAATTATCAAGACAAAAAAAATTTTTCTATAAAACAGTTGAATTTTCAATCCGAAAATATAAAATTTCAACATAAATGTTAAGTTTCAATGAAGCAGTTGCATTTTTAACCATGAAAGTAGAAATTCTAAACCAAGAAGATTATTTTTCTACCCGAAAATACGAATATTTAACTAAATAATATCAATTGTCAACCGAAAATGGAAAACTTAAATTTTTAAATTAGTTGAATTTTTATTACAGAATATTAAATTTCTACCAAAACCGATACCTTTTTCAACCAATAAGACGAAGAAAATTTCAACAACAAAAAATATTAGAATTTTCTACTCCAAAATGTGAATTTTTAATCCAAAACGATGAATTTTTAACCAATTCTATCAGGTTAGCCGCGGCACTTTATGTTCAAAATTCCTTAATTTTTGACTGACAAATTTTTTATTTTTCCTGACAATTAATATACAAACACCAGAATCGTAATCTTGTAATTTTGTCCCCGACCAATAAAAGTCCCTGACCTTTCCCGTATTTACAGGTTATCCCTAGAAATCAATTAAAAAAATTCCCTGGACATTTGGCCCCACAGAATTCGCCCCCTCTTTTCAAAATTTCTCCAATTCAAACAAAAAATCAAAATCTTTTGCAACATTTCTTTCGATTCAAGATGAATCAGCCTGTAGAATGCGGGCAGCAGTGCGGCCTCTCGTAATACAGACACTACTCGGCTCTACGAAGCAAGAAGCTGAGCGGCTTAACGGACGAAAGTGTGGGGGTTGGTTGGAGGGTTGGAGGAGGAGGAGGAAAAGGGAAGACAGAAAGGGAATGACAGAAAGATAGAGAAGATACGATGGGGATAGAGATAGAGAGATAAAGGGTCAAGAGACCAGGAAATAAAGAAAGAGAGAGAAAGAAGTACGAAACGGTCCAGAACGAAGAGAGGAGGGAGGGGGGGGGATCTCTTGATTTATCGACGGGGCGTCTCTGTAATTATTTCTTCGTCCCTCTCCCTCGCGGGTGGCGTAAGAGAGCCTCGCGAACCCTTTTCTGTACCCTTCCGGCTACCGTAATTGCCCGTAAGACTACGTCCGTCTCTATCGCTCCAGGGCCCCTCTGACTGGCCGCCTCTCTGTCGGGCGCCTCGCCATTCAGCACCAGGCGGTCCAGCAGCATTGACTCCATTGTTTCGTCAAGTTACCCTTGCCGAGAAGTCCCTCGTGTTCAATTTTTTCTTATTTTTTCTTGTTCCCCTCTTCAACTCCAAAAAATAGGGATGAACTTGATTTTGGAGTTGACAAATGCCAAATTAATCAATTTTGGAACTTGGAAAATATCCTGGTGTTCAGCAATTCTTTAAATTATGTAATCTCCAAATTAAAATTTTAAATTGCATTAATTCTGAAGCAGAGGCTATTCAAATCGTACAATTTTTATTTTGGGGTTTTTAAACGCAAAATATTATTCAAAATTTAAACATTGAAAATCCCTGAACAATTTAGTATTTTCTCTGACGTAATTTCTACCAAAAGAGATGAACTCCCAACGGAAGAGTTGATTCTTAAAGCTAAAAAAGTCAAATGTTTTAGAAAACAGTCGACTTTTAACCCCGGAAAGGTGAATTTCAAAAAGTTAATTTTCAATAAAAAACGGTCATTTCCAACTAAATGGTCAAATTTATTTTTAAACAAATTAAACTTAAACCAAACACAGTTGCATTTGTCCAAGTAATTGAAAATTGAAGCCAAAATGACGAATTTTTTAGAAGACAGTTGAATTTTAAAGCCAAAGGACGAATTTTATTCCCACAAAGACGAATGTTCAACAAAAACGATAAATAGGTAAGTTTTCGGTTGAGAAATTAATTCATAAACAAATAGTTATATATTTAACTAATGAAATTCATTTTTAATCAAGTAATTCAACTTTCAACCAAGTAGTGGAAATTTTGAACTAAAAGAAGATATATTCAATGAAAAACTTAATAGTGGAACTTTCAACTAAAAATCGAAGTTAAATTTTACATTTGAAAAATGTATTTTCAACAGAAAAGAAAATATACTTTCAATGAAATAGTTCATTCTTCCAACAATAAAATAAATTTGTAGAAAGTAGTGCCACTTTAATCAACGAAGTTTCATTTTTAACATAAAAAACGAATTCTTAATCAAAAATGAAATGGTTACATTTTTAATGAATTAGCAGCTTAAAAATTCCGAACGAAAAATATGTAGACCTCAATTACAAAACTATTACCTTTCAACGTAAAATAGTTGAATTTTCTTAATTAATATTTATTAATTGAAATTGGGGAATAGGGAAAGATTGATAATTCTGAATAACAGACATAAATCATTTTATAAACTTCAACTTCAGTTTATCGAAATTTCCCTGACACTTTCAGGTTTTCCCTGAAATTCCATAATTCCCTATCCAGTATAAACCTCGATTCAAGCTTAGGGCAATGTAAATTCGAAAAATTGAGAGAAAAGACACTAAAAATTATTACACTATTACGACTTTCAATTTGAAATTCTATACACTATACCAGATAAGGTTTTGAAATTAAAGCTGGGAATTGAGAAATAATCCGTTGAAAATAAATTCCGGATCATTTTCTAGTTTCCCTGTCCAGTAGCTACCCAGGTAAATAGAGAAACTGATAATGATCGCTTTCCAAAGAGTGTCAATACTTGGCTAAAGAAGTACACATCGTCGAGAAACTTGCCTTAAAGTATTTGAAAATATTTGTTCGAGACAATATTTGACGTAAATGAGCCGGAATTCCGAAACTGGTCATTCCCACTTTTAACTCTCTACAAACAGTTTCTCATACTTTTGGTCAATATTGATCAAAAAATTATACTTTTAAAATTAGCTACTGGATCCTAAGAAATGAAATTACAAGCTCCTTATTTCAGAAAATTAGTTTACTTGCTATTTGTCAAACATTGAAATGAAAGTAGTATTCATCAGTTCAAGAGAAGTGCAACGTGTATCAATATTGACTTAGTGGAAGCCATGTGCGTGTGGCTCGCAACCTCGTTTCGAGGAGGAAACGAAAGACAGGTGCATAACGTGGGTTTAGGTTTTAGGACTACTGCTTGCCACGAAACCGAATCCCGTCCTTCTCGATCTTGGCAACAAAAAAAAAAAAAAAAAAAGAAGAAGAACTACCTAATTCCACATTTCAAATATGCGATTCCAACATCAGCTTCTCTGGAAGACAGAAGATAAGCTATTCCGGACTAAAATTATCTTTGACACTTATAATCTTAATTTCAAATTCAATATTGACTCAAAAATCGGACTTCCTGCTTCCTTTCAAAAAATAACAAGAAACGTCCGAGGAAAACACGTGCGGACAGCTTTGTGGCATGTTAAAATAAAAATCACATCTGTTACGTATTCTTCTTATTAAGCCTCTACCAGCAAGTATTGGTTCCTCCTTTTACATTCCTAACCGCTATTTTCAGCAGTTACGCCCACCGGAAAATTCAATTCGTTCCCCTGGGGAAAAATCTCAGGTTCGAAATTCCTTCCGGAAGAAATTATCAGAAAGAAAACATTCAGCTGAGAAAGATAAATAAAGAATATGAGGAAGCAAAAAAAAAAGAAAAAAGAGAGACGAAAGGAAAGGGAGAAGGGTGTAGGTAGGAAAAATGTCGCACTTTTTATTGCGAGTGACTTTTTCCCTCATTCAGATAACAAAGTTTCAAACGGCATGTGCAATCAGACAAATTGACAAACGTCTTGCCTTCGACTGGAGAACTTGTTTCCTCTTTCTTCGAGCGTTGTAAATTTGTCTGACCACATACAAACTCGTTTCACTGCATATTTTCTCTCTTACATGTTCGGAACGCCGCTCGCAATTTGGGAGCCCCCTTTAATTAGAAACTATACGCGCTGCCAATTAGGGCTGAACAGTTATTGATTGCTGAGAAGCTTAGGCACTGCCCAAGGAAAACATTCGAAAAGATTTTTTTACCTTCCAAGATATAATTTCTTACTTCTCTTTTTTTTCCTACATGGGCAGAGCTTCTTAAAAGTGGTTTTCAGTGGGCTATTATTTTTTCCAAAAGTAATAATAACTTACTACTTTTTAAATTTGATGCCCATGCAACGGATACAATCTGAACCCAAAGAGAAGATAGAGACGACTGGTGGATTTGAGAGAGACCCAAAGCGCCTTTCCACCAAGCCAAGGGACTACAGTCTGTCTGCATTCTATTAAACTTCTTCCTCAGCCTCAAGAGTTAAAAAACACTCGATGAAAGAGGATGATGACCAAAACAACAATTCTAAAACTTTCTATATGCTTGGCACCAAAGGAAACTCAACCATCAGAAAAGTGAAATGAGGATTCTCCCTAATGAAAAAGGTTCAAGATGGCCGTGATTCGCCAATGGCCTTACGGTTTTCGCGTTCCATCGGTGGACTGTGTCACGGTATTGCGATCATCGTGTAAAAGGCCTTAAGGCTCAGCCAGGATTCAGACCGCGGAGACTTGGCTCAGGCGCTGAGGCACGCAGGCCCACCGTTGGTTGGCTGGCGCACACAGAGCTGAGCGGGCCACCCACCGAGACCATTCACCGGAACCGAGCCCCATCCAATCCCAGTGATCCTCATTCCCACATTCTCTTTGCTTCCCCTCTAGCCTCCAATTTCTTATTTCTGCTTCAAGATTTCTGTTTAGGCACATGTGACGGCAATCGTTACAGAACTTGGTTCTTACTAGCTGAAACCGAAAAAAAATTGCAGAAAGCTGCTGCACCGGCTCAAGAGACGTGGAAAACTTCTGCGCAGCATTCCCTTGAATTTCATGCGCCAGATACAATCTCCTGTGCTAGGAGCATATTCGTAAGATCTATTCCTTTAGAGAAGACGTCAGATGCTCCGAGCTCGCGAGAAGCATTCAATGGGAATGTAAATGTAAAAAGAGGATGGGATATGCAAAATATTTACGCATGACTATAGAATTTCGTAAGACGACCTTAGCGTGAAGAACAAACTGACACGTATCGGGGTGGATGGGTGTCCATGTGCTCTCCTCCGACTATTGTGCTCGGATAAACAGAAGATGAGATCCTCTGTTTATGCGGCCGTCCGTCCGTACGTCCGGCGTTGCAACAACAACAGATTCCCGGTGGGTCTTTGGACGAAGACGGTCTTCTGACTCTCTTATCCCCATTGGGGTCTTACGGGGCCTTCCCCTCGCTCTTTTATCCTCCTCCTCACTCCAGTCAATCTTACCGTCTCACTTCCACTCGCCTCTTCCACTTTTTCCTTTCCTCTTCTGGATCTCTCTCTTTTTCTCGCTCGAAAGGTATAGGGGCCTAATGAAGATGTAAGCAGTCGGTCGGCCCTCGTGCACGATCGTGCCTTCGTCTCTCTCCATCTTCATCGTGCCAGCTCTCCTCCTCTTCTACAGGCTGTTTCTCAAATGGAAACCTTATTCTTTTCCCAACTTTTTCGATTTCAGAGCAAATTGAAAAAAATCGATTCCGAGACTGTTTTTAGCGGAACTAGAGTAGACAATTTTTTAGGAATTACATCAATTGTAAAAATTATGTTAACTGTTAATAATGTTTTTTTTTTAATTTTTGATGAGGCGAACTATGTTTCTGTGTTTAATCAGAGGCTTTGTTTGGTATTTGGAAACGTATCGTGGCCGTAGAAGAAAAGGGTTCGAATGCGAATTTTTAAAGACACTTGGTACTCATTTGTTTTGCATGTGAAAGAACGGGAAAACAAGTCAGAATTAAGTAACTTTTTAGAGATGATATCTTCTTGCTTTAGGAACTTTTTTTATTTTAAATTAGAATTTCAGTGATGTTTTTGTGGTATAACGTTTTCTAAATTCTGACTGGGATAACCAAGTCTCAAGACGTATTAGGAGACATATTTCATCAATTGTAGTCAAGCTTCGGAATTTTGATTGTGGGCGTAGGAATGAGGATCGCTGGGACCTCACAAAATTCCCTTTATAATCGAAATGCCTAAAGAGCGCGTGCTACGTCCGGTGAAAACGTTTGGCCAGTGTTCCTGGAATAGCCTGTACATTGTGGGACTCTTGTGATGGTAAAGGGGTTCGGGTGGAGAAGGTTGGCTGACTACTCTTACTCTCTCTCTACGCGGACGAAGAAGTCGGGCCTTGGCTTGTATGCGGATGTCCAGGAAGGAGAAAGATATCGCCGCGTGTCATTCACATCTGGTGTGTGGTGTTTTGTAAATTGAGCTATCTCACTCCCTGCACCCCTCCCTCCTGGCCATTTCTTAGATCACGCGGAAATGCAAGGACGCATGTCAACTCTCGAGCCGGAGGAGGACATTTCCACAAGAAGTAAAATTGAAAGTTGATTCTCTTTGAGGCGGGAATGCTGCGGGACCCTCGAGGACGGAAATGCCAGTAAATAAGAAGGTTGTGGGGACCTGGGGCCAGCATCTTGAGACAGTCTCAAGTTCGGGCTGAACTTTATAGTCAGTGTAATAATTTTGCTTGCAGTTTTGAATGATGCACCGGGAACAGTGAACCCGCATCACTTCACGGATATCCGGTGCCAATCTAGGCACGCACAACTTTCGATTAGTATCGCCCCCCTAAAGATCTTGCATTTTTATAACGATTCGTATCAATTTTATAAAGAAACCTTTTGGATTAATTGGCATTTGAGTTAATACTCATTATAAGAGAGCAGAGATTAGTCAGTTAAAGACTTCCGGAACCTATTAAAGAGTGCTCAGGAACAAAAAGGACGAGATAAAGAAAAGGAGCAAAACGCTGGAGAGGTTGAGAGGCTTGTAATCGTTAAAAGATATAAAAACTGATACGCTAACTGGCTGATAGGTATCCCCATTAATTATTTCTAAGGCAGCTTGTCGAGCGGGGAAAAATCGCCGATAAGATGCAGTTTCCTGCCGAGATTCCTGCAAAATCTTAACGGTCGGATTCCTGAACGGCGTACTTGATCGGCGAGTGAATGCAACAGCAGTACCAGTGCACGTAGGTCGGTATACGTTGCAACTAGCTTTTGAATTAACATCGAGCCGCAGATAAATATAGAGGGCCACCCAGCGAGCAACTAATGTACTGGGAGTAAGGGGAACAGGGGGTTCCGCGCGACGATCCTCTTTTTGTCGCGTCGCTCTTCTTCTCCCTGCTCTCGGTCCTCCCACTCTCGAGTGCCTTCAATTTCTTTTTCTCTTAATGCGTTTTCCCTGTGCTACCAGGAATACATCTCGAAGACACGCACAGCCTCTCGTATACCTTCGGTTTCGTTGACTGACAGGCGCCATTAGGAGCAGACAGAGTTGCAAGGATAGTCAACTCTATCTGAGAGATTCTAGACCTAGAGCCCCAACCGTAGGTCAAACTCGACCTTCGATTATCGATCATTACTCCTGCCTCTCTCCTATCGTCTATTCACCACGCAGAAATAGTGGGAAATGATATCTCAAATGCCATTCCTGAGACTTCTCTTTCCAGGTTCTAATTTGATGCCGAAAGATGTAGGAAAGAGGATATAAATAGGGGATCAGTGGATAACTGGATAAAGCTTGGCACCTACTTCTTCCACTAGAAGATCAAAGGAACACTCTTCCCGAAATAACCACTCAGATGCGTGTCAAGTATAAAACAAACTAATACTACTGTTCAAACGTCAAAATTGTCAGCGTTTGTGTCACTGTTGGATATAATTAGGATATACGAATTTGCGGACAAGTGTCTTAGTTGTAATCATCATCTTGTCAGCTGCTCGTGAGCAAACGCGTTAGAAATGAGGAAAATATCATATTCTACATATTAGCATAATGAATATAAGACATAATATAAAAGTTAACTTTGATGACTTACTTGGTATCCAGAGTTCCTCCACTTTATGGTGGAACTTCCTGGACTTCAATGCCAGACCGAAACTTGAAAGCGCTACAAACACCACTATGAGGAATATGTTCACGTGTTTGTATTCGCAGCGTCCCAACTTGTACAACTTTCTTTGGAAGGAGTCCCGGCATTTCATCTTCCATTTCTCTCCTTGCGCCTTGCCCTGAAACAAAGTTACCTTTAAGTCCTCTTTTCGTAGATCAGCATTGTCATTAAGGAAAATATACAACATACGGCTTAATTCATTAATTACTGTGTTTCAGTACCACGGTGATTGACCAATCGGTAATCGGCAATAGCCCTTTATCTCCTGATCGCATCTCCTTTATTATTTTATTACAGGGCTCCACGAAGCCGATCGAACTTCGGCACAGAGTCATAGGACCGTGTAGACACGCGATCGCGGTATAAGAGAAGAGAGTAAGATAATGGAGAAAGAGAAAGATAAAAAGAGAGAGATGTGGGGGAGGAGGAGAGTGGGCAACATTGCGAGCGGCAACGTTGCACACTACCTGGTGGTCACTCTGACAATGTGCTCGGTAGACCACCCGCAACAATACCTATCTCTCCCTGTCCAGAAAAAAAGGGAGGAGCGGGAGAGACACTGCGAGAAAGAGCACCGAGGGAGGATGAAAGATTGGGTATAAAGCTGATATACTCCGAGAGGGGCTTAGTTCTATCTGAAAAGTACAGCTAGTTCGGAAGGAGTGGGTGTAGATGAAAATCTGGATTCCACGCTCACGTACTGCGTGGCGGTAGCTGAGGATCGGATAGCGACGGTTTTCCAGCCAATTAACTTTGCGGAGGTACGAGTTTTCGAAGCAGCTCGAGTAACCCTAGACTGGATTCCCAATCCCGTTGACCACATGGCAGATGTTGCCACAAAACACGTATCACCCTTCTCAACCTAGGCCATTTCTGCTGATATGTTGCCGGAACTTTAGCGCTCCCAAAAGAAAAAAAGTTGTCCCCGTTGCCTAATCGATCACCATAATCGATTTGTGACCTGATCGGATTCCTTAGTCACTCGACTGGCAAGACACAAACAGTTTTGATTCAAGAGGAGATGATCAGGATTGAGAACATCTCTCTTGAGAATTTTCGTTTGACTCGTGAGGAATTTATAATGGGGAAATATTGTTCAACAAACAAGCAGGAAGCCAGAATGCCGGTTAACCATATATGCCAATTACTGGCACAAATATGCTGAGCAATCTAGTACTGGGATGATTATGACATTGTGGAAAATAAGAAGACGAAGAAGAAGAAGAAGAGGCAAGGATGAAGACATCTTTATCAAACTCTTATTAATGTACAACACACAGCTGATGATTTTCTTGCTTCTTTTCTTTGACGAGTATTCCTACAACTTGCTGGCAATAAGTACCAACGGCCTCATTATACGAGGAACATAAAGCTGGATGAAATTTAATTAAAAGCGTAATCTTTACCACTGCGAGATAACCATAAAACTGAGGATTGACCCATTCCAACAAATTATAGTTACATGCATTCCAGAAAGCATTCAACTCTTCGTATTCAAAGGTCAGGCGACCTAAGATTTTGCGTCTAGTCTAGGGGATTAATTGACGACATTGTGTGCAGACCATGAGCCCCGACAAAACCAAGTATCAGTTTCCTTGACGAACGATGAGGATGTTAACGAATTTATGTTTATTATCCCTCTTAATGTTCTTTATCCTGTAAATGTTTTTCGCTCTTTTAATGTTTTTTATGGCGAAACTCAGCCTGTGCTCAGATAGCAGACAGCATAACAGGATCTTATGTCAACGGAGGTGGTCCCACTCACGAGGTTGTAATATGTAGATACTACCCACCACGAGAAACCCCATAAGACCCACGACCACTTACGGGAAAGGAGACCTCTCTCTATCGCTCCCCCTTTCCTTTCCTAACTCTGTCCCACTCATCCGTATGTCGGATCGTTCACTTTAAGTGTCTCGCTTCCTCTCCATCACGAGACCAGGACCATTGCTATCGGAGAACTCGTGTCTCGTCAACTTGCTCCTTTTTGATGTTTCTGCGAAAATTCTGTCCTCGGTCCTCCTGATGGAAAATAACGATCTGCGGGTCCCGGAATAGGCCAATTATAATAGTGCTGCTTGTGGTTAGATTGAAGAATTTAGCACTGGCCCCTTTCAGGAATTGCCCATTTATCTCAAGTTGAGACGATAAAGCCGTTGAACTATAAAGTCGAACATTTTGATGATCTTGAGGATCGGTTCTTTTTCTTCTAAACCTAGCCCTAGATAATTGCTGTTTTAGGAGACCTGTGAATCTAATTTTTTTAAATCAGTTTGTATCCATTTCCTTACCAAAATCCTTGACTATCGAAATTGCAGAGCTCTGGAATCAGTAGCGAATCAACTGTCAGACCCTTCAGAAAAACAAAAAGGTAGATGACCTTATCCTGACCCCCATAGGTGTTGAAAGAACGGTTCTGCTTCCGGATTCGGTATCTCCGTAACGTCGTTACGTGGCAAAATCGAATTTTTCGTTTCCTGCTCGTGGATGAAGCTATCAACGTCAAAAGGCAATTGAGACGCGGACTCCTGGGCCAGAGGAAAGCGAGGTGGAGAAAGAGAAGGCCGGTTCTCGGGCCTTGAAGTCAGGTAGGTATTCACGCCGCTAGGTATGGGGCCCTGTAAGAACGAAGATCGAAGACATTCGGCCAATGAGAGGGGGCGTGTACCCCTAGCCAGGCTGAAAGGGACCCCCTATCCCGAGCCGACTTGGAACTTTCGACTACCTTCGCTGACTTATTTCGCCGCGGTCTTTCCAGCAAATTCGCGCGGCTACTTGGAACTCCCATTCGGGATAAACTCTCTATTGCCCAAATTTTTCACGGGCTACCGAACCCGTGGTCGCATCTTTACTTTCATCTTTGCCACCTGCGGAATTTATTACGCCATAACAACTTTTAGGTTGGCTCGTCCTTGTCGAATGCATCAGCTGTTGAAGAAGGTTCACCAGATTGAGGATTTAATAGTGATCAGGTGTTGTTTTGGAAGCATGAGTTCTTTGGAAAGGAAAGCAGTACGTTACTACGTTGACTAACCGAACCAATGCCTTGCAAGACAGTAAACAATTTTGACTGTTTTTCTTATGTATAGAAGTTGAAAGGAAGGTATAGAAGGTAGAGATCGATGAATTCAGTGCATTGTGCAAGCGACCATGGATTCGATGCCCTCCACAACCATCTTCACCCTGCAATAGTTACGACGGGGTCCCTCCCGGTATTATTAGTATGGAAGCCTCACACGAAGTCGGCGCCCTTTAATCTCACACTAACACACTTACGTTATGAACGCAATGTGCGTGAATGCTCGGCATTGTACGGGCTCAGCTGCGAGAAATTAAGCCACGATTAGGAAATGTCAGAGCCACGAGACTCTTCCCTAAAGTGTGTCTCCACTGAAATCAAAGAGTTTGATATGGTTCTACCTTCCATGAAGTATGGCTCTATCCATAAGCTTTGTTAAAAACATCTAATTTCAGAGGAATGGAGTCTCTTCGGGTCATATGTATAACGAAATGTCTCTTTTGTCACTGAAACCACCCTCGCGATCAGTTCCAAGAGGATCGCCGGCTCGGATTGTCATTTTGGGACCGGTTTCCTAAATGCCTAAATGATCTTTAGTCGCAATGACTTTCACTTCAATTCGACATTCGATTCGGAATCGCTGACATTCAAAGGAATCCTGGCTAGTTAAAAGTCCTCCTCCCTCGTCACGCTTCATCTGTCGATTCAATACAAATTTGGGACAAGTTCCTCCTACCAGTCTTACTCAAGCGAAAATCGATCCACTTAAAAAGTTAAGAACCTTTCCAGTTCCGAGAAGTAATAAAAGAAAAAGTGCTTTCACCAAGAATTGAACCCAGGTGCCTATTTCGTATATTAGAAACCGTCAACCCAACTGCTCAGCGAATTCTGCTGCACTTCTTGTGAAATTTTCATTTGTCGAATTGCATCTGAAAATCAACTCCAAACTTGAATT
>JAWWLR010000128.1:2068262-2085820 GCA_035041075.1 Acraspis erinacei
GGAAACGGCTTAATGGTGTAATAATAAAGTTAAAGGTGCATCATTAACTGAATGAATTTTTAAACAGTGTCAATGAGCAAAAGTAACGCTTCACATAGTGACGCTTTTGCCAGTGAGGTTTAGCAGAAGTCGAATGCATTTTAGAAATTGTACCAGTAATTTTTATATTATATTTTAGAAACCACAGAATTCTTTCTGATGATATACTTTTTTATCACATTTATCATTGCCACATCTCAGGAGCAAGAATTTTTTTTATTTTTTAAATGCAAATTACAATTTGAATCGACTTGAAATCTCCATCCTTTCAGACACCTTCACCTGCAGTTGCAATTTATTCTACACTTTCCAAAAAAATGAGATATTATTTTGAAGTAAATTTTGTTCTAATAAATTATCTAATAATTTCATTATCACGAAATAAAATTTATTTTCTAAACAGCGATTTACCCTTTTAATTGCTATTCCAAGATTTATGACAAGTCAAAAACGACGAGCGACATATCCTCAAAATTGTTCGTAGATTTTTAAATTTTCGAATATTTCTGTTCGAATAAATTCATTAAGTGCATACCTTGACATGAAGTTTTCATTTTATTCGTAAATTGTGCAAAAGAATTTAGGAAACTTTTTTGTCCGTAAGGACATCTGATACACTCAAATACCTATATTACCGAACACACTTTTTCAGTTTACTGAATTTTTTTTAACTTAAGATCTTTCTTTGTAAATAAAATATAGGACTGAAACTTTGGAAAATGCATCTGAAGACTATTTAAGTTTAGGTACTTCATCTGAGTAGAACTTTCGCTAAAAATTATTTTCAAAGAAATTAAAACTGGAATCGGTCTCAAACTTCGAGAAATGCAAGAGCCAAAAGTAAATTATGTTCAAGTCCGTTTTTTTTACATCTCGCGGATATTTTAAATATAAAAAAAGTTCTTAGGTTCAAAAAATTTCAAAGTTATGTCAAAAAATTGTCCTAGTTTTAATTTCTTTGAAAATAATTTTTAGCGAAATTGCTACTCATAGGAAGTACATAAACGTAGTTTATAGTCTTCTAATACATTTTCCAAAGTTTCAGTCCGATATTTTATTTACAAAAAAAGTTCTTAAGTTCAAAAAAAAGTATTCAGTGAACTGAAAAAGCGAGGTCGGTAATGTAGGTATTTGAGTGTGTCACATGCCCTTAACACACCAGTTATACTTTTGAGCCTCAGGGCCCAGGCGATTTCTAGCTACATTCGTGAGGATACCGCTGACGTCAAAACCGAATATTCTCGAACAGTCCCGAAACAGCGAGCACCGGGTCACGATTGGTGGACCGGCGCGGCGTCTCTCGTTGCTAGGATACAGGCGATTGCAACCGGTGAGGGTCGGGGGGTAGGGCGCCTGGACCACACACGCGGTACCATTTCCCCTCGAGCAAAAACATTACCCACACAAAGCCAGAATCTCTTATGGGACACAAACGTGGCACACAGCACAGCTTGCTTCGTAGTTACCCTCGACACTCCTTTGCCTCGTCCACACCGTCGAAGAAACTTTACGTGCACACACGACCGAATACGCTTTTACTTGACAGATCAGTGATGCAAGAATCGAGGATCTGCTTTCAGCTGTCTGCACAGCCAAGAGACGTTTGACGCGCTCTCAAAATATCCTTGCTCCTCCGTAACAATGTCAGGAATCCGCTATTCCCTCGTTTCGAATTCATCTTTTTTCAGAAGAGCCCGGCTTTCTCAGTGTCAAATTGACCGGCCGATAGCATACAATTGGCCTCGAGAAGATTGACCCAAGAGATGAAAAGTTATTGACTAAAATATCATTTTAGTACTCATTTCATTTCTTCTTTTTTTTCATTTTGGCTGACGGCAATTTTACGTAGATTTGATGCCTGCCAAGTTTCAGAGAAGGTAAATCATCTCTTCACACTAGGGACTAGGGAGCAGGGAGCGCTTTTTCATTCCTTCCCTTTCATCTCAATTTTTGCCACCGTTATGAAGGGATCGCTTTGTTCGCAATTGGAACCAAGACGACAATTTCACACTCAAGAAATACTGAACAAGAGCTTTCGAGGAACTGAGCGGCATTTTGAGGATCTTAATAAACCAGAGAGTTGGGAAAGTTGCAAAGTTGGCTTGTAATTGCGTACTGAGGTGAGACCGAGAAGAAAGGATTCGCTGTCCTGAATGCGTCTCTCATTAGGCAGATTTAAGCCTTAATTTAGTTTAGCCAAAGTCTCTAAAAGCGTCACAAAAAATTTTAATTATAGAAGAACATCTCACATTTCCATATCCAATTTTTTAAATGTATAAAACATACATTAGCTTTAGAAACAATATAACCTAGAAAATCTCCTCAAATTTACAAAATACCCTAAAATACCGACGGAAACAAATTTTTGCCGAAATTGTACATTTCGAAAATGTGTAAAAAAGTAATTAAAAGCATTTTTTGAGGATTGAATCGAAGTGAGTCGTAAGGCTTCCGCACGTGCGAAGGAAAGAGAGAGTAGGAGATTGAAAAAAGGAGGCAGCGAGAGGAAGGAAGGGAGTGAGACAGAAGATGATGACTGAGGGGGAGGTGGGAGGGGATAGATAGACAGAAAGAGAGGTTGTACGAATACGAGACCACCCACCACGATGTCTCGCTCCACATCGTCGACGATCGGCAACGGCTTTGCGCGCGAAACTGTAAAAAGAATAACAAAAAAGTAAAAAAACAGGAAGGAAATAAAAGAAATTGTGTGGGTCGAATCAGAAAAGTGAATGAAACGATTCCATTTCTCTTTTCTCATTCCAGAAAAGTCGTTTGTAAAAGGGTTGTCAACATTTTATTTTATGGTGCGTCTGATGATAATGCTTAAGTAAAAAAGAATAACATTTCACTTAAGATTATGAATAATAAATGTTATTTTTGGAATTTTTTATTGAACTGAACTTATCGGAAGTTATTGAAAGTTACTTGAAACTATTTGAAATTGGTCGAACTCACTTCCGATCAAGTTTTTCTTTAAAGTCTACTAAAGTCACTTAAAATCACCTGATGTTGACTAATATTGTAGGTTCAGAATTTTTAATTGAAAAATTAAAATTTGCATACTATTGTTAATTGTAAATTCTACAATTTTGAATATTTACAATGAATGACTCTTGGATTTTGAAAATATAGAATAAAAATTATTCCATTTTCAAGATTTATATTTTATAAGGGTTACGTGGTTTTCAACGTTTTTTTTAATAGTTTGGAATGTTTACAGTTTAAATTGTAGTAATTTTGAACGCTCTTTTAGAATATGATATGTACTTCAAACTTGAAGATATCAAATTAAAAATACTTTAGCATATTTAATTGTGAAACTTAAGAATTAATTAATTTTTAATATAATTTCTTAAAATTAAAAAATTTCAATTTTGAAGGTTTTAAATTTTAATTTGTATAGTTGTTAAGAGTTATAATTGAAACAAAAACAAATTCTTGAATTTTGAAAATGACTTAATTTTCAGGTTTTTTATTTTTAAAATATGTAATTTGGAACATTTTTAGACGATTTTGAAGATCAAAAGTGAAGAGTTTAAATTAAAAATCTACCAAATTGAAGAAATTTTAAATGTAAATCATCAGAATTACAGAATTTTGAATGGTAAATTTTGAAAATTGAATACGCTTTCATCTTGACGATTTCAAATTCAAATTTCTATCATTTTGAAGAGTTATTCTTAAAAATTCTTGAATTTCGAAGATGAATTAATTTTCAGGACATATACATTTTAAAGTTATGTAATTTAGAACATTTTTTATAATAGTTCAATTTTGAAGATTTGTGACGAAAGTTATTCTTCAAATTTAGCGATATAAAATTCTTCTATTGTTTAGTTTTACAATTAAAATTAATAGTTTAAGATAGTGTAAATTTAAACGTTTTTTTAATATGTGCATTCTTCAATTTAGACAATGTTTATACCAAAATTGCTTAAACTGGATGAGTTTGAACATCAACAGTCAAGAGTTTTGAATACCAAATCTTCCAAATTGTAGAATTTTTAAATGTAATTCACCAGAAGTAGAGAATTTTTTAATGTAAAACTTAACTGATATAATTTTTAATTGTAAATTTTTTAAATTAAAAAAGTTAAAGTACTTTAATTTCTAAGACTTACTACTGAAAGTTCTTTAAATTTAGCGATTCACAATTTAAAATTCATATATTTTTTAGATTTAGAGTTGGAAATTCATTTATTTGGACTGTTTTGTTGTTTAAAATAGTGTAATTTTTAATGTTTTTTTAAATATGTAGTTTAATTTTCAAGATATAGATTTGAAAATTTTTAAGATTTGCAATTTGAAGACTCTTCAACATTGAATTATAATAAAAATTATGCAACTTAGAAGAATTTTTTTTAAATAGTTCAATTTGAAGATTCAAATTTGAAATTCTTATATTTTTTAGATAGGTATATAATTTTTGATTCATTAACTTTAAATGTTTTTTTTTGGAAAATGTAATTTAATTTTCAAGATATAATATTGAAAATGGTCCAGTTTTTAAGATTTGCATTTTGAAGACTCTTCAATATTTAAAGTGTGCAATAGAACGTTATACAGTTTAGAAAACAATTTTTTTTAAATAGTTTAATTTTAAATATTCAAAATTGACAATTATTCAATTCTATCGATTTGCAGTTTAAAATCTCGTGAACAGTAAAAAGGACTTTTTTAATTTATTTTTTTCTAAATTTTTATCATTTTTTACATAAAAACATGTTTTTTTATAAAAAAAAATGGATAGAAATTTAGGTCTTTCGGGCAGTCTTTAAATGAGCTGCATTAAATAACCCCTGTCTGAAAATATTTGAAGAAATCACATAACATAGGCGGGGTGGGGGAGGGTTCAAACTATTTTGTTACAAATTGTTACATGAGGAAAGAGTAAAAAATGTGCAAAAATGTGTTACGTAATTTATGGATTGAACCTAAAAATAACCAATCTCACTTCAAATAAACAGAATTCACCAGAATTTATTTGAAATCTCCCGAAATCACCTAAATCGTCTGGAGTCATCTGAAATCATTAACAATCGCTTAAAGTGACGTAAAATTACTTAAATCGTCTAAAATAATCAAAAAATACCTGAAGTAAATTGTAAACATAATTTTTCGTTTATGTTTACAACTCCACATAATCATATGTTTTATTTTTATAATATTCAAATGAATTAAAAATATCTGATGTTCTGATGTAGGATGTGATTCCAATTGCCGAAACCAATGCGACGTGACGTGACAAGGCATTAATTCTCTTGAATGAAATAAGATGATTAGAGACCTTCTGTGATAGCTGCCACGCGATAAGAATATCTAGAAAGAAATGCTACTACCATGAAAATATTTGTCGCCAAACGTAAATAAACTGTTTCTGATATCACCTTTGGAATTTCATTCAAGAAAATTTACAATAATATTTATTCAAGTTTAAATGCCTTCAAATTCAAAAGATTTAAATTTCAGAATACAAAAAATAAGGTATTCTTGTGACAAGCGCGAATCTTCATTAAACAAAAAACTCATATAAATGAAAACAAATAATACGAAACAAAATAAATAATTTGCATCTGAAGAAACTGCATAAGTTAAAAAATGTGAATGCATAAAACTAGAATTAAAATAAATATAGAATTTCAAACCTAAAATTTTGTGTAATGTTATAGAAACATGATTTCCTCAAGAAATCTACATTGACGATGTGAAAACATTGAGAAACTTTGTTTTCTATTTGGTAGGGGGAAAAAAAGAATGAGAATGACAACCGGATAAAGAACAAAAATAAAACTTGTTTATAAATGTATCCTGTGTTTTAGATTGGATAACCAAATTGTCTTTAACTGTGAATGCGGCAGCCTGTTTTGAATTCTTATAGAGATTTCCGAGATTTCGTTTTGATAGCCGCGATTTCTGAGATTTCCGAACCTGCTCGCGATTAGGAATCGCGTGGGATTCTCCTCGGATCGGCTAAACTCGACGGCTTTCGGATTCAGTCGGCTGTTCAAGGTGGTGTGGGGAATTCGGACGAGAAGGAGTGTATGTCGGAATGCTCAACACCACCTATCTCTGTTCACACTTGGCTAAAGACTTCCAAGATTTCTTTACGCATGCGAGACCAGTTAATTTCTCATAATTGTTTTGAGTCAAAGGAGCAAATAATTTTTATATATTCTTAATATCTGTCGATAAATATTATACTATATTATTTGAAATTGTTAAAAACAGAATTGCGAAAAACTGGTCCTTATACAGTCGTCATTCTCATTTCTTCATTTGCAATTAAATAGCGTTAACTGTCAATTTTAAAATGGTAATAAAAATTTTTCATAAGTGATCTCTCTAGTTAAAATTTGTCGAATTGGGGCTAGGGGCTACTGATTAAAGAGCTAAGTCGCATTTCCGGCGCAACAGAGAAGCTCTCGCGCTCATGTCAGTATTATTAACTGCTAAACGCGATACTTAAGTTGCGTGGGAGGATACACGAAACACGATAATGTTCAATAATACAATATATGTTAACTTACAAACGATTAAGAATTCAATAAAAGAAATATTTATAGTTTTTTACAAATTGAAACAAATAATCAACAAATCAAATAATCACACATTTAGAAATAAATCAGAACTTATGTTTTTGGAAACAATTTTATCAGGTTGAGCAGTATAGTTCACGCTGAAAATAATGCCACCTCCAAAGTCGCTAGATATTAAAATATTAATACAAAAAAGGGGTTTAAAGCTTACTTGAATCTATTATATTACAAATAAAATCAAATATAACAGCCAATAACAAAATGGCGAAAATTCTTTCTAACTGTTTCAAAATTCGCTCAAAGTAGTTTGAGCATTATGAAGGAGTGTCCATTAATTATACGTAATAGCAAAAAATATAAATTATTGGTTATTTTTCGATCTAGAAGGGGGATAGGGTGTGACAGAACTTCCCCTTCTCCTTGTCCAGCTCGAAAAAATGATCAGTTTAGATAAAAAAAAGGTTTATAATTTATTAATGGAACAAAATCTATTTAAGATATTATTAATGTAATGTTATTTATAGAAACTTTTAATTTGTACTATTCCATTGAAAATCAGGAAAAATTTCAAGAATATTCTAGGTCATAATGACCCAATCATTTAGTATTTGGATACAGTGAACTCTTGCTTATTTCAAGGCTAGAGAGGCCCTCACCTCTAGCACGGGTCGTCAGGTTATTTTGTCAAGCGAAGCCTATAAAACGTCTGTAAAATTCTTTGAAGTGAATTTTCCCAAAAACACAAAATTTATACATTTTTATTTTTGGTCGATCTCGAAATTTTGGTCAATTATTTTGTGGAAAATGAAGTTGTGTGGTTGAAAATTCAACTCGGTTTTAGAGAATTTCTCTTTTTTGGCTTGAAATTTTTAAACTGTTTTGGTCGAGGATTCAATAAATTCATTGAATGTTCGTCTTTTTTGGTGAAATTCAATTGTTTTTAATTTAAAGTAAAAAGCTTTTTTTGTTGAAATATGAACTATTTTATATTTTGCTAAGAATTACTCTTTTCGATTATAAAATTCAACAGCGTTATAGAAAAATGAGCTCCTTTTTAAAAGATTATTTTAAAGTTCATCATATTCATTATATCAATTATTCATTCATATCATATCAATTATTTCGTTGAAAACTCAACAATTTTTTTAAATAGTCATTTTTCTTGATAGAAAATTAAACTGTTTTGCTTGAACGTTCGTCTGAAAGTGGAAAATTAAACTGTGTGGTTACAAATATAAATATTTGGTTAAAAAGTCCTCTTTTTGGTCGATAATTCAACTGTTTTGTTGAAAATTCATCCTTATTTGAATTGGGAATTCATCTGCATTGGTAGAAAAGTTCTCGGTTGAAAGTTCAATTTTGTGGTTGTAAAGTCATCTTTTTGATACTGAAAGTTCATTTATTCGAGTTCAAAAGTCTACTGTTTTCTAAAAAATTCGGCTTTTTAGCGGTTCATCTGCGGTAGCTAATTAATCTTTTTTAATTGAAAGTTCGACTGTTTTTTATTGATAATGCAATATATTTTTATTTGAAATCTTAAACGTTTCATATTGAATTCAAAATATGATACCTACTCTCTAAATTTGAATCAGTTAAAATGTTTACTAATTCCAATCAGTGACACAATTCTAGCTATTAATCAGTAGTTTTTACTGATAAGTGAATGATTGTTACTGATACGTTACTGATTGAAATTAGTAAAAAGTCTTAACTGATTCAAGTTTAGAGAGTACGCGGAGAAAAATGGATAGTCAAACTTGGATCGTCAACATTTAGATGATCAGTTTGATCTTCCAGATGGTATCAAGTACAATCCATAATTTTGCTTTATAGTCAGGCAGACTATAGTTTTATAGTCTATTTAAATGTCCATAATTTTTTTAGACTTACTATTAGCATAATCAAATCGACACTCTAGGATTGTCAATCAGACGTGTCTTCGTCACGACTTCTACCGAACGCCGAACGAAGACACACGACATGAAGCTAAAATTCCTGTGGTTATCAAGTTTACACTCCACGATCGTCAACTTTACACTCTAGGATCGTCAAAATTGTTCTGCGTGTATCCTTGTTTTATTTAAAAGAATTTATTTCCATATTATTCCCTTACATTCGTAAAAAAATTCCCTTATTTCCCCCGTTTGGAGAGCATTTTGGGCTGTGAAGCCTGTTAAAATAGGATGTTTGTATATATGAGGTTTTTTTAGACTTTCTTCAAATAATACCGAAGGAAGAATTATTGCTGACGTTACCTTGGGGCGTTCAACTTTCGCGTTTTTCTAAATTGTTGCGATTTCAATGAAGGAATTAGTTCTTGTAGCTCCCGAGTTGTTTATATAAACAGAACGAAAAAAAAGAAGTCCCCTGACACGCGATCTACCATTTACGCAACATTAGAGATTAAGGACGAGGCAAAAGGAGTGCCCAGAAGATCGTGTAAGGTACGCGCAAATTAGAGTTCGTGCTCGAGTTCGTGATCAAAGCGTATGGCTGGAAAGGTCATTGGAACGAGAAAGAGAGAACCGTTACATCAAAGAAAGAGAGTCTGTATGTGTCCCAAGCACGATTTTGCAGTAGCAATTAACATCGCACAAAATGAAGTTATTAAATCTTAACCTTTCACTAAACCGAAACTTCTTAACAAGATAACTTCCAAACGCCGCGTCCAAGAGACTTGACAATACTTCCATCAGATAGAGTGGCAAATTTTCAATCGAAAACATTCCTCACAAGCAATGGTGTTAATTCTTTTCTGCATTTCAGTGCGCATGCGTGGGCTCTATACTGACTTTGCAGTCCCACGCGAGTTTTTGAACTGCGCAGGTGTCGTGCAATGGATGAAGTCGCAGTATGTTAACACTAGTGAAAAATACACCTAACTCTCCGTTTAATTTCAGTGTCGGGGGTTGCCTGAAAATAACCTTGGAACAAAAGCGGGGGAATCGAAACGTAAACAGTCAGAGCCGCCTGAACCGTTTCCTTCTCCCCTGAGAAACTGCATGGGCCAGGAGTTATATGCAGAACTAAGTCGCCGCGAGCTAAACCGAGAGTTGGGTTTATTCATAATAGGCGGTCTATAAACTATGTCAACAATTTTGGGCTATTTTTTACTTCAATAATAGGGAAATAAATTCTTAAAAATAAAATTAATGTTGATAAAATATTGATTTGAATATGAAATGCTTGAAATTTCTAATATTTCAAGTTAATATGTAGATAAATTATCACTTAAAAAAATTAATTATCAACAAAATAGTTTAATTTTCAACCGAGTATTTAAATTTTCATGACAAAAAGGCGAATTTTTTCGACGACAGTGAAATTTTCAACAAAAAATTTCATTTTTAACCAAGAAAAATGAATTTCAAACAAAAAGAAAGCTGAGCCGTTTCCAATTGAAATATATAATGTTCCGCAACATACTCGGTCGTATACTCGCGCCCTGCTCCCCTGAGAAATTTCATGGGCTAGCAGTTCTAGTAAGAACTAAGCCGCGGTGAACTAAACCGAGAGTTGAGTTTATTCATAATAGGCGGTCTATAAACTACGTCAACAATTTTGGCCTATTTTTTGCTTCAATAATAGGAAAATAAATTCTTAAAAATAAAATTAATGTTGATACCATCTTGAATTTAATATGAAAGGCTTTAAATTTTTAATATTTCAAGTCAATAAATAGTTAAATTATCACTTGAAGAAAATTAATTTTCAAGAAAATAGTTACATTTTCATCCGAAATTTAAAAATTTCAAGACAAAATTATTTTGAAATTGTTACCAAATAGTTGAATATTTATCGAAAAATATGACGTTTGAATAACAAAAAGCTACATTTTTAATCACACAATTGTATTTACTACCAAATGATAAATTTTTAAGCAGCAGACGAATTTTCAACCTAACAGTTAAACTTTGAAACGAAAAGATAAATTTTCAAGCCAAAAAAACAAGGCTTTTCGATAACCGTTGTATTTTCAACAAGAAACTTAATTTTTAACTAATAAATATCAATTTTCCATCCAAAAGCACAAACTTTTAACAAAATATTTCGATTTTAAACAAAATTATTAGATTTCCAATAAGATAGAGCAAGCATGGCTGTTATTTCGTCCACCAGATTAATTATACCCTGATGTAATTTAAATTCTTAAAAATCTTTGGAAATACCTTGAAATATTACAAAATCTCTTCAAATCGTTGAAATCCCTCAATCCTTGTGAATGAATTACAATACAAATTTTATTAAACTATTATGAAAGTCTTTGAAATCCCGTGAAATTTTTTGCGACTTCTGATACCTCTTGAAACTTCCTTGGAAGCCTTTAAAAAGGCTATATATTTGCAATCCTTTGAAAACCGTTACAATTTTTTTTTTATTTCTTAACATTTTATGGAATCTTTAAAATACATTAAAATAATTATATAATAATATACCTTGAAATACCTTGATAATACCTTGAAATATTTAAAATATCTTACAATCTTTGAGATGCGTTAAAAGCCCTAAATTTTGGTGAATAATTTCTTTGCAATTTTTCGTTAAAATTGTATAGAATTCCTTGAAATCCCGTGAAGTTCTATGAACTCTGATCATATTCCTTGACATTCCTTGAAATTACTTGAAATTTTTTTTAATTGCTTGAAACTTTCTTGGAAACCTTTAAAATACGCTAAATATATTTCCGATCCTTTAAATCCCTTGACATTTTTTTAAAGCTTTTGAAATTTCCTTGGAATCTTTAAAAGACCCTACAATCTTTGATATTCTTTGAAATTTTTTCAAATATAATCAAATCTTTCAAAAATTTTGGAAATATACCTTAAAATATAAAAAAAATTTTAATCTTTGAAATATTTTAAGTCCTATTAAATCCTCTGCGAAAAAAAAATTAAAATATATTTTATTGGGAGCCTTTATAGTTCTTTAAAATTATTGAAATAATTTAAAATCTTATCAAATGCCGTGAAATGGGTTCAAAGTCCTTAAAAATCCTTTAAAATATTTTTGTGAATCTTAGAAATCCCTTGGAATCTTTTAATTTATTTCAGCTTAACCTATAATAAATTTAAAAAATGTTAAATCATTTTGAGCATAGTAGTGATTTAAAAAATTGTGAAAAACGTTGTTTTTATGAATACTTTTGTGATGACTTGAAATAATTTAAATTCTTTAAAATCTTAAGAAGTACCTCGAAATTCGTTGTAATTTTTTTAATCTTTTGAAAATTGCTTGGAATATTTTCAAATACCCTAAAATATTTCCAATCCCTTGAAACCCCTTAAATTTGCATAAAGCTTTTTGAAATTCCTTGGAATCTTTCAAATACTCTCAAATCTCTGAAATTTCTTGAAATCTATTGAAATTCCTATCAATCTTTTTAAATTATTAAATCTCTGAAATTTGTTAAAATCTTTGGACATGCCTTGAAATATTAAAAATCTCTTAAAATCTCTTTGAGATGCTTTCAAAGCCCTAAATGTTATTAAGTAAATTCTTTGAAATTGTTTACTAAAATATTATAAAATCCATTGAAATATCATTAATTTAGGTGAAATATGATGATATTCCTTGAAATTTCTTGAAATATTTAAAGTTATATGAAATCCTCGGAGAAAGAAATTAAATATACCGAAATACTTTGAAATCTTATAAAATCCCATAAAATCCGTTGAAATTCCTTTACAAATCCTTTGAAGTATTAAAAAAAAAATCTTGGAAATGCTTTGGAATCTCTTCAAATATCCATAGGTTAACCCTAGAAATTTAAAAAATTTTTAAAAACATTACTACAATATTTTATAGTAAAATTGCTCAATTTCGACGTTATATACTATAATTTTTGATACGTGGTTTTCCCATAAGGTTGAGTTGTTAAAAATATTACGTAACAGTAAAGATATCCCATCACGCCACCCTCATGTAATATATCTTAAACCGGGTTTGCCCCCCCCCCCCTAAAAAGGTTTTTACGTAATTTATGAATGGCACTAAACTAGGGAGTTGATCCACTATTAGTGATGCGGACTATAATGGATATTAATAAGGCTGTCGGATAGGGTGATCTTTGTTTATGCATGATAGAAAATTTATAAAATAAAAATTCTAGAGCCTTGCTCAATGGAGAAGGATTAACGGATTTGGCTCAAATATGGACCACTTCCTTTTTTAGGTATTGAAACAGATTTCGCGGATGAGAGCAAAATGAATGTAAATATTTTGTTCAAAAATTAATTTGTTGTTGTTGAGAATTAATTTCTTAACTAACAATGCAACTATTCCGTTTTATGGAAAAAATTGATATGTTTGATTGAAAGCTGCTCTTTTCTAGTTGAAAATTCATGTATTTTGTAAAAAATTCGTCTTTTCTATTTTAAAATTTAATAACGTGGTTCTTCTGGGTTAAAAAATCATCTTCTGGGATGAACTTTTGATGAAATTAGATTTTTTTATTCATCATTTTAGTTCAAGATTTATCTCTTATGTTGTAAATGTAACTATTTTGTTAAAAATTCGTTTTTTCACTGTTCCATTTTTTGTAAAAAAATGATTTCTTTTTTTTAAATTGATTTTTTCTGGTTGAAAATTCATGTATTTTTTTAAAGTTCTTCTATTTGATTGAAAACTAATCATATTAGTATAAAATTAAACTTTTTTGTAAAAAATTCATTTCTTTGTTCAAAAGTCATATTTTTTGGTTGAAAATTAAACCTTTTTGTAGCTAATTCGTCGTTTTGTCTCAAAAATTCAACAATTTTGGTTGAAAATTGATTTATTTTGTTGAAAATTCGTGTTTTTGGTAGAGTATTAATCTTTTTGCTGGAAAATTCAGCTTTTTGGTTGAAAATTTAATTAAATTGTTCAAAAATTCATATTTTTTTTAAGTTAACAATTGGGCTACCTGGTTGCAAGTGGAACTAGTTCGTTCAAAATTCATATTTTTTTTAAGATTCACGTCTTTGGCTTAAAATTTAACTTTTCGTTGGCAATTCGTTTTTTTGTCGTTAACAATGATTTTTTATCTGTAAATTGCACTATTGCATTTTTTGTTATAAATTTGTCATTTACAAATTGAAAATTCAACAATTTGTAGCAAATTCATGTATCTTGTTAAAAATTCGCCTTATTGATTAAAAAATTATTCTTTATTGTTACAAATTCAATATATATTATGTAAGAACAATAATAATAATAATTTATATTAGCAATGTAACTCATTCCACCATTATTGCCATTTTTCGTGAAAAATATACCCTTTCCCACGTTTTGATATAGAATTTTGGATTTATAGAAAATCGTGATCTCAGTTTTGAAATTAATTTTTTAATTCAGTTGTGCTAATTTGAAAAAAAATCTGTTTGGTTCATGGTCGAGACTAAACATCCGGACAGTCCGAACATTTACGTACGCTTATAACACGGCCGATCCTAAATGTACGGACCTAATGGGAAAGGGAATGTGATTCTGTTGACATGGGATGTGTCCAGATTTATAGGCACTTCCTTCATTTTCTATATAGTTGAAGAATTCACCATAAATTTTCAAAAAATTGGAGATAAAATCCTGAACTTTTTTAATTAAAAAAATTCCATCCCACAATTAGATTTGTAATTTTTTTCCAGAAATCTTATTTCCACTGAATAATTCATTTCAACTGAACTCAAGTCAATTCATATGAATTCTAACCTAATGGATATATAATGAAGCTATAATAACTAGCCCTATCATACTCTTTAAGACGAAATCCGTAATTATGTTCCACCCTGTGGCGCTGTTGCGCATTCCACCAAAAAACGATTTAACAAAAAATAAAAATGTTTTAAATGTGAAAAACCTCAATTATTTGCAAAAAGGATAAAAAAATTTGTATACAATGAATGTAATAGTTATAATCCAATATTTTGTTGCGTTAATTATAATTAACGACAAAATTATAATTTTTATAGAAATTATAATTTTGTCTTGCCAAAAGAATTCATGAGGACTGATTCACATTGACTTACTGAAGAGTACAGTTAGTCAGTCCGGGATGAAAAAATTAATTGCAGAAACAAAATTTTATTCAGCACTTAAATTTCCTTTAAAATTATTACACTATTCTGCAAAAAATTTCACATTATTCCATATAAAATAATTTTTTTTTAGAAAGAAAAACTGATAAGGGCCCCCCACTTGGGTCAAAACATCTGTTTGACTTGTAAAATAATCAGGCATTTTATTTCTGGTATCAACATCAAACAAGAAGAATATATATGCACTCAAATGATCAATATAAACCCCTGCATTAATTATTTTTTAGTGTTGAAAATATTTATAAATAGTTTTTTTATCGTTTGAATATTAAAAATATCTATAGTTAAAATAAGAATTTACTCTTCGAATGTAAAAATACAAAATTATATTTATATTAGGTGTTACTCAAACTAAAAAAATTCCTTTTGCGGACCTTTAAAATACTTATAACTATATGCAATTGGGAAAACTTTAGCAATTAAAAGATTCGAGGTCTTGCTCTACTTTCATTTCTGAAAGCTTTTATATTTCTTGCAGATGAATGTTACATTTTTAAACACGAATTAGTTTCTAATTCGCCAACAAAATCTAAGATAATTGATATAGAGTTGCAGAAATTTATTTTGAAAATATGATTTTATCACAGATAAAAAATTAAAATATACCGCTCCGAAGTTCTATCGGACTATTTATTTATGTTTATTTTATGAGAATTTTTCTTCCTCGTAGGTATCAAATAAATTTGTTTTTTCACAGAGGGAGAGTTTTCCATCACAGAAAAAAATGTGATCTTTACAGAGATTTCAGAGTGAATTTACCTTCCACAAAAATTAACTTCACGTTTTAAGATTTATCCACCACATTGGTATTATAGTTACGATATCAACTCTATTGAATCTTAGTTTATTTTTTTTCTTCGCTAACAAAAGAAAAAATTGGATACTTTCAATACTTTTGAAGCTTATGTTTCTTTCATACCGAAAATCTTACTTTCAGAAAAAAAGTCGTCAAAGAAAATAATTTTGTTAATAAATTTGTAAACGGTATTGGTATATAGGTTACGGCAGGTCATGAAAGACTTAATTTGGGGAATCGATGAGTCTCGAAGACGCGACAATAAATATATCATATATACTGTATATACATTACTCTTGTATTCGTATTTCAAAAATGTTTCCTCATATCAGCAAGATAAATAATATATTTTTTTAAATTTCTTAATCAGAATTGCTAGATTACATGAGGTCACAGAAATTTCGCCAATAGAGCATTTGTCGTATCTCTAAGACGCGAACAAACATGTCAGGTGCAGCAATATTCCTAATATAAACAAAGCTTTTCTTTAATCTAAACAGAATAAACTTTTTTTTTAAACTTTATAAATGGGCACTCGTGGGTCATGATGAAAATTTCAAGAATAGGTCGATCGAGAAGTCTTAGAGATGCGAACAAATACGCTATATATCCTATCTTCGTATTTCAAATATAAAAAAAGTTTTTCTTATATAAACGGAATTAAGCTTTTTTTTGTAAGCATCATAAATCGGCACTAGTGGGTCATGAAAGGTTCAACAATAGGTTCATCCTATCAATACGCTAGATATCTTATTGTCGTATTTTGAATATCAACATATTTTTTCTTATATAAACAGAATAGACCATTCATTTGAGAGATCATAAATATGTGTACGGTATGAAAGGTTCAACAATAGTTTAATTGATGCTTCTCAAAGATGCTAAAAAGTACGGTGAATATCGTACTCTTGTATTTTAAATTTCGAAAAAGTTTTTCTCATATCTAAACGCAAAAAAACTACTTTTAAATGGCTCATCTAGCTTAAAATCCTATCAGACCTGGATATCAGTAAGAGCTAAAATTCTTCCATATTTCATGATCATAGTTTTTTTACTTTTCGAAATATGCGAGGGGCTATTCACTCAGAAATCAAGGGTTCTAATGCTCATTTAACTTGATCGAAATCTTATAAATTAATATGAACTCGATGAAATCAGCGACTACGACTTTTAATATGAAGAGAATCTTTTAACATTAGTTAAACTTGGAGATAACAGTGAAATCATACGAAATCATTTGGTCTTAACTGAATTCAAGACTCAACTCAGTGAATTCACTGAGTTCAGTAGTAGAAATCAGTTGAACTTTGCTAGAACTTTGCTAGATAAACTAACTACATTTTTTTCATAGATTATTAACCTTTTTTTGAAGAGAAAACCGTTTTTCAAAATTAATAAGGTTTAAAAAAAGATTATAAAAACAATGTTTAGATTTTTCAAGCTTATTAATGAGTCATCCGTTACGTAGCTCGAAAAATAAATAAATTATTCAATCATTTTTATGAAACCTTGTTTATTTTGTAAAACTTTATCCAGTATGAAAAAACGTTAATATACTTTATAAAAAATAAAATAAGTTGATATGTTAACAGTACAAACTTGGTTTACTTTTTTATTTATGCAATTAATTAATTCAATGAAGCAAATCAAATCGTTCAAATTTCACAAAAAACTTATATAACTTACTATATAAATGTATTCTTTGAATATTGAAATCAATTGATCTATTTAAATATTGCTACATAAATATATCAATAATTACACATTTACACAAAAAAGTGCGCGAAACCAAAAAAGCGACCTACATAGTGTTGTAGTATTCGTCAAGATTAGTGAAAATGCAAAAGTTAGGAATTTTCTGCTTACCAGATTTTTTTTGTTTGACCCTGTACTTTCAGCCGAGATTCAATTTTTGTAAGTGAGCTGCTTAGCATTTGGAATTGTTTTTCAAGCTTGTTACTTATTAATCGAGAACTGGTGTGGGGCAGCGAAGGAATCACGTCCAATCAGGTTGAAGTCGACCACACATGTCACCAGGGAAGTTGCCACTATCACTAGTAATGTCCAAAGAACTGTTCACCGTAATCCAAAGAGTGTGTCCCCGAGTCGATC
>JAWWLR010000128.1:2121491-2134114 GCA_035041075.1 Acraspis erinacei
AAAAAATCGTATTCTTTTTGTATTTTCTCTTAGAATTCATGGAGAAAAAAATTATTTGAAATTTTCCTATGAATCTTAAGTATATATTTTTTCATTCTCTTGACGCCCTACAAAATTGAATGTGCCTAACAAAATTTTCAATCCTGAAAAACACACATTTTGAAATCCCCAAAATTATTCTTGTAAAATTAAACCTAAATTATTAAAAAAAAATCAGAAATCTTAAAAAAAAATTAATCCCAACATATTTAAAAATTATCATTTACAATAATTTACAGTTTAAATTTTCTCTTCTATCAATGATGTATAGAAACATTTAGATATAAATTTTATTATATTGTAAAATTATTTATTTGGAAATTTCAAAGTACAAAATTGATGGTGCAGAAAATTCATAAATAATAATAGAGAAAAAATCTGAAAACAGTCACTCAAAGTTATATTCACGCAGTGTCTAAACCAATCAGGGTCTCTACAACAATGTGATGTCATAGCAGACATTAACGAAAAAAGATCTCCTTCCTTTTTTTCTTAATATTACGTAATATGTGAACGCTCTCAAAATAATCTGAAATTATTGTCGTTAATTTTAGTGCTCACCCTTTGCAATGTTGAATATTAAGTAATGTGGTTTATACTAAAGCATTTGATGAAAAGTGATGTAAAATTTTGAATTAAAATGGAGAAGAAAATATGTGTTTATCGCAGATTTCAGAAACGACTTTCCGTGGTGGGATCGAAAAAAATGGGTAAACAATTATCGTTTGAGTGAAATTACGAGACATTATCTTCATGGAATTGGTATCTTCGTAGAAATGTCTTCTTTCTTCTATCTGCCCGTTTCAATTACAGTGCTAGCCGGTGTTTTTGCCATGATCGTTTTTGATTGATGGTGATTGCTATTTGCCAAGAAGCTTATATTTGTCTAGCTCGATGGTTATGGTTGGAAACCGTTGTAAAACCGACCACCTCTCTGAGACGAGTTTTTCTTAGAATCGGAGAAAACCGCTTTCTAGGGCGTGTTAATGCAATAAGTACACGCGTAATGAATATCTTCATAGAGCCATTAGCCGGAGTCGTCAAATTGACTGGTTTGCTCTAAGAGGTGTAGCTTATACTTCTAAATTTGGTAAATTTAACTTTAAAGGTTGCATAAGGGGAAATAAAGAAGAAAAAAAGAAATATTATAATAAAAAATATGATGACTTTCTCATGCTCTTCACCTGGGGTGATTGCTAGAGCGATTGATCAGCGACCTGGGTCGGGGCAGTGTTATGGAACGTACGTGTTATTTAAATAAACAACACAGGGATTTTAGATTAATCTAAAAATCTTTCTATATTATAATAAAAATAATGATTGAAATAAAACACAAAATAATATAAAATAAAATAGAGAACAGAGTTAGCGCACTTGACTAGGGTAGCCCCAAAATGCATTGCAATTTTTTTCACTCTAGAGGCCAAGGCTTCCTCTAATAACAACTACTTGTCATTAACTTTTTACAAATAAAATATCATTCACTCTGAATTTTTTTGTTAAAAATTCATATGTTCAATTTGAAAATACAATTATTTTGTAGAAAATTCATTAATTTGGTATTGAATTTATTTTTTTGGTTAAGTATTCAAGTATTTCGTTAAAAATTGATTTTTTAAAAATTTAATTGGTTCAGTTTCGTTTTCTATTCGCTGAAAACTAATTTTTTTAACTGAAAATTTAACAATTCTGTTTTTTATTGAAAACTTATATTTTTTAGTGGAAAATTCATTTTTTGGTTGAGACAAATATTTTGTTTAAAATTGTTTTTTTTTTTTTTTAATTAAAACGGTTCAAACTTTTTTTTGTTGATAATAATTAATTTTTAAACTGAAACTTTAACGTTTCCATTTATGGTTGAAGACAACTTTTTTAGTGGAAAATTTAATTGATTTGTTGAAAATTCATCTTTTTGGTTCAGAATTCAACTATTTTCTTAAAATTTTTATTTTTATTTTATCTGGTTCAAAATTCGTTTTCTATATGTTGAAAACTAATTTTTTAAACTAAAACTTACGGATTAAATTTATGGTTGAAGACTTATCTTTTTTAGTGGAAAATTTAATTAATTTGTTGAAAATTCATCTTTTTGGGTCAGAATTCAACTATTTTGTTAGAACTTTTTTTTTTAATTTCTCTGGTTCAAAATTCGTTACCTTTTTGTTGAAAACTAATTTTCTAAAATAAAATTTTAATAATTCTTTTTTTAGTTGAAAATTTAACTATTAGGTTGAAAGTATAATTATTTTGTTGAAAATTCATCTTTCTGGTTGAGAATGCAACTACCCAAGTGAGAAAGTGATATAATTTATATATAGTGGACAAAACACTAACATTTTTCACTTGATTAAAATAAAAATGTTCATAAGAGAAATGAAAAATATCATTGTCTTATTCCACTATATATAAACTATATATAACTTTTTCACCTGGGCATGTTGTTAAAAATTGATTTTTTAAATTTAATTGGTTAAAAATTTGGTTTTTATTCGCTGAAAATTAATTTTTTAACTGAAAATTTAACAATTCTATTTTTGATTGAAAACTTATCTTTTTTAGTGGAAAATTCATTCTTTTGGTTGAAAACTGATATTTTCATGGAAAATTCGACTATCAGATTAAAAAATTTAATTATTTTGTTTAAAAATCATCTTTTTGGTTGAGGATTTAACTATTTTGTTAAAAATGGTTTTCTTGTTGTTGTTGAATTCAACTGGTTCAAAATTCTTTTTTTTTATTACAGACTATAATTTCTTAAACTGGAAATTTAACGATTCTATTTTTCGTTGAAAACTTATTTTAAACTTTAAGCTTTAAACCTTCGGAGGTTGATAATTTAACTATTTAGTTACAAAATTAACTGTTTGGTTAAAAATGCAATTATCTCGTTAAAAGTTAATAATTTTGTTGAAAATTCAACTATTCTGTTAAAGTTCTCTTTTTTGGGAAAAAATTAAAACGTTTTGTTAAAAATTAGTTTTTTTCCGATTGAAAATTCATCGTTCATGGCAGAAAAGTCATCTGTCTTAGCTGAAAATTGATCTTTCTCAGTTGAAGATAAACTTTTTTGTTGCAAATTTGTCTTTACCAAAATTGGTCTTTTTTATTGAAAAATTTAGCTATTTGAAAGTTTATCGAATTTATTAAGAAATTGACTTTGTTGCTCTTTTCATCTCTTTTGATGCCAGCAATGAGAGAAGAACTTTGAAAAAAGTATGGAGGTTGAAGGAAATATTTTAATGAAGGAAAAGAAAAAATAACCTAGGTGAGGTACAGGAAGAGGCTCAAATGTAGGAATCTGGAAAAGAAGAAAGAGAGCAGAAAAGTGGGCAAAAGTAAGGAAGGAGAAGGAATATGTGAAAGCGAGTATGGGAAAGCAACAAGGAAAGAGATAAAGATTATATAAGAAAACGGATGGGAAAAGAAGAAACATAATGTTCGGAAATCCCATAGATTTTGCGAATGTTTTAATTAGTCACTTCAAGATTCAAGCGCTATAGCCCCATTAGCCTTGGTCTTTATTACTCCCAAAATTAAAAACACAAAATAAATTTTAAAAACAGACCGTCGAATATAATTCATAATAATATCCACTAATATCTACCTATGAATATTCAGAACCCATTTGGGTACAAATTAATTATCTTTGGGGAAGGATTCGAGGCTCGAGTAGAGTTGTCGAAATTCGGGAAAGACTCGCGGAAGGGATAAGAGGGTTAGGGGAATGAGAGGTCGAGAGGATGGATTGATGGAGTGCTGTGAAAAGGGATGTGGGGGGAATCGAGAGGGGGAAGAAGAGAGTTATGATTTCGATTTGGAGAGAGAACCCTATCGGGAGAGCATTGTCGGCTGCCCATATTGCTTTTCATTATGGGCACGGTCGGGACCACCGACGTCGTCGCAATTAGTAAGTCGGATCTCCCACGTGTGTGCGCTGGCCGTCCAGGCGTCGAGACTGTTTTAGAATTAATGATCTATAAGAAACGCCGCGGTAACGACCGCGCACTTCTCTGCGATATACGCTGAAAACTATCCGAGTTGGTAATTAGATACAAGTATCCATCGTGCGTAAAAGAGCGAAGCGCCTCTTTCTGTCTTTCTTCCTCTTTCTCTTATTTCCCTTCTTTCCTTCTTCAGGCTGAACACGTCCGTCGGTGTAAAGTCAGTTTTATTGCGCAAATCGCCCGGAGAACCAGGAAATGGCGAATATGTGTAGCGCAGAAAGAATTAAGGAGCTAGAGATGAAATGGAGGCGAGGGAAGGCATAATTGAAGAAGGAAAGAGAGAGGGGAAAAGGGAGACAGAGGAAAAAGAGTAAAAAAAGGAAGAAAGTAAAAGGAAAAGCTGATTAAGAGAAAGGAATGAGCAGAGAGAGAGAGAGAGAGAGAGTGAGAGAGAAAGCTAGGGAGAGATTGTAGATTTGTATATTGGATATCATTTAAAGTCGCGTCAAACATAATTTGAAGTGCAGGACGAGCAATCCCATCGGTTTAAAGTCAGTTTTATTAGGCAAATCGCCTGGAGAACCAGAAAATGGCGAATATGTGTAGTGGATAAGGAAGGAGTTTTAGAGATTGGAAAAAGAAACGCTAAAAGGAGAGGAAATAATTAAATAAGGAAAGAAACAGGGAAAAGAGGAGAAAGAAGGAATTAATTTTTTTTGAAAAAAGATCTAATTTTTTTCTCGGCTGGGAATCAAACCACAGAAATTTCGAATGCCAGTCGGGTGATTTTCCGTTAAGCTATTAGAGAGATCGAAAGAAGAATTTTTTTCCATAAATACATTTTATCTGACGCCAGGTGTTACCATCAATAATCAGCATACATATAATTAAAAAATCCGTGAAAAATAGAAATAAACACTATCGATCGCAAGTGAACTATTCAAATAACAGAAAATACTTGACTTTATCGGTCCATCGGAGTAGACAGTTTTATCTCGTAAATCGCGCGGCATAGCAAGAAATAGCACAGATGTGTAGTGGAGAAAGAATGAAGGAGTTAGAGATGGGGAAAGGAAAGGTGGTAAGGAAATAATGGAAGAATGAAAAACAGAAGGACAGGAGGAGAGAGGTGGAAGGAAGTGAAAGGAAAAGGAAACGCTGATATTCAAGGGAAATGAATGAGCAGAGAGAGAGAGAAGGGGGGTATAGAGGGAGAGACCGTGAGAGAGTGAGGGGGGGAGAGAGTTAAAGCAAGATAGAGATTGTAGATTTGTGCATTGGATATCATTTTAAGACGCGCTAAAACTAATTTCAAGTAACCTAATTGAGGATGACCACGTCCATCTGCGCAAAAACAGTTTTATTTCGTAAATCGCTCAAGAAAGCAAGAAATAGCGGAGATGTGTAGTGGAGAAAGAAGGGAGGGGTTAGAGATGGAGAAAGGAAAGAAGGTGAGGAAATAATTGAAGAATGAAAGACAGAGAGAAAAGAGTAGAGAGGAGGAAGAAAATAGAAGAAAAAGGAAAAACCGCTATTCAACGGAAATTAATCAGCAGTAAGGGGGGGGGGGGGTAAACACAAGAGAGAGATTACAAGTTTGTACATTGGATATCATTTTAAATCCCGTTAAAATTCATTTGAACTTTGAAGTAACCTACTTCAGGGTAAGCACATCCGTTGGCATAAAGACAGTGTTATTTCCTAAATCGTTTGAGGAAGCAAGAAATAGCGGAGATCTATAATAGTGGAGAAAGAAATGAGAAATTAGAGATGGGGAAAGGAAAGGAGGTCAGCAAAAAATTGAAGAATGAAAGACAGAGGGAAACACGGAGGAATTTGTAAAGACGGAAAGAGAGAAAGAAAGGAAGAAAGTAAAAGGAAAAGCAGATATTTAAGAGAAAACAATGAGCAGAGAGAGGGGGGAGGGGGGAGAGAGAAAATAATAAAGAGAGGAAAGATTTTTACACCGATTGGAAGTCAGTTTTTTACGAAAATGGCAGGGGAAAATCTAGAAATCAGGGAAAATTCTAGGAATTTTCTTTGTCAAGGAAAAGTCAGGAATTTTGAACAAAATCTTGCATTAGGCAGGGAATATTTCTATCAAAGCCTTTTTAAAGAATTGTTATGGATAATCTAATTATACTTTTATTTTTTTTAAATTGTTTTATTCCGATTACAAAAAATTCTAATTTTAAAATGGTATAACGTTATAATTTTGGCCTTTGAATATTAATAGTTAGGTAAAATGAGAAATTTATCAAGGAAAAATCAGGAAACGTTTTAAATGAAGTTTTTGCGACCACCCTGATATAATATTCTTGTTAATATATTATATTCCTTGTATTTCTATTTAAATGTCTTTTTTGCAGTTTCTCCTTCCAAAAGATTACATTTTTAGCTAAAAATTATATGATTTGTTGAAAATTCAACAAAATCGTTAAATAGTCATCCTTTTTGGGTGAAAATGAACTTTTGGTCAACAATTCATATTCTGGTGTTGAAAATTCAACTAAAATCTTTTTTGGATAAGGATTAAACCATTTTTTTTAATTCGTCTTTTTGGTTTAAAAATGCATCTCTTTTAGTAGAAATTTCCCATTTCAGACAGAGAACAGTTGGAAAACTTTCGTTGTACTGCTGCTATTATAAGCGCACATGGTAATTCGAAGAAAATAAGTTGAAATGGTGAATCAGAAAAATAGAACCCTGGTAAAATTTTTATTCAGTCAAATAAATTTCGATAAATTAAAGATTTGGAAAAGAATTTTTTTTAATAACAGGAATTTATTGGGTCTATTTTTCCTCACAATATCGTACGTTTAAATTTGTTTACTTTACTGGATATCAAAATAAATTTGACTAAATATGTGTAAATATCGTCCGGTAACGTTTCACTTACCATATTTTTTCACATTTGTGACTATGTGTATTTAAAGGAAAGCTTAAGATAATATTATCAATACACGTACACGTTCAAAATTTGTTGTCGAATTGAAAGATAACGTTTATTTTTTCTTTCTAATTATAATTACAGAGGATCCCCGAGTTTTTATATTATCCGGTAACAAAACAGTTTTTTTTATAAAATGTATGATTTGAAAGTTTAATTTTCTCCCTTAAAATTAATAAAAATTTCAAGATTGTTGCAATATACTTCAAGATGTATTTGACCGAAGTAATAGATTATTCCGAGTATATACTGTATTATATATTTTTTTTATGAGCATGAAATCCGTTGTAAGGAAAATTCATTGTTTAATTAACACACATTTTTATATTTTTTAATAATTGCGGATCATTGCATAATACTAGCAGTGGTGTAGTTTTAAAAGAAGAAGAGGTGAAAATAAGGTTAAGAACTTAGTCAACATTTAGACTTTATTCGTTTATAATATTGGATGTTAATTTTAGCTTTCCATTATTTTCATCGAGGGTCAATATAACCCACCCACTGAGTTTTTAGAATTTAAACCCAATAAGAAAATTTTTGGTTCAGAATTCAACTCGTTTGGTTAAAAATTCTATTATTTCGTTGAAAATTTATTTTTATTGTTGAAAATGCAACTATATATTTTAAAAAATCATACATTTTTTAAAAATTAAACTGCTTTGCTAAAAAATTAATTTTTATAGCTGATTGTTCATGTCTTTGTTTCAAAATTTAACTATTTTTATGAAAATTCGTTTCATGTTTGGTTGAAAATAAATTTTGTATACGGAAAGTTACATCATTCCATTTTGGGTTAAATTATGTGAAAAATGTTACTGTTTTGTAGAAAATTCATCTTTTTGGTTTGCAAATTAAATAATTTTGTTACAAATTAAAGAATTTCTTCCAAATTTATATATTTCTTCTTCTTTATTCATAATGTATCCCCTAAGCCTAAGGGTTTACGTAATTCCATTTCTCACAATACTTCTGCCTAAATATTTGATCAAATCTAGCCTTACTATTTACAGTTATTCAAAACTATTTACAGAAAATATTACACTAATGGAAAAATTAAAGGGTCAAACAAAATTTCTAAATTTTTAGTGATTTTTCAGAATGCTGTATCTCTGTGAAGAATGGTCGTATCGAGTTCTTAAAAAAAACATTTGGAAGCTTTAAGTTTCTAGTTCATTCTTTTGAAAACAAATTTTTCGGAGCTACATGTTCCGCGCAACTTTAACAAGTAGAGATATCGACCTTTAAGTAAAAAATGACCCTTTTTTCTTTGATCGACGATATTACAGCAACCAATGGTATGGATACAGAAAATTTAAGGGTAGTTCAGAAAACTGGAATAAATTTCCTACACAATCCTGCCACGATCATGGATAGAAAATTTTTTATCCATCAAATAAATGTGAAAAAACTGGAAAAAGGGGTCATTTAAGGGGTTTCAGAACATGAACAGCTTAATTTCAAATCTTCATGAAATGACTAATGTTGAGTGTGCCTTTCACAGTTGAAAAACACCCCAAAATGGTCAAACTTTTAAAGAAATTAAAGGCTCACGTTTTTTACGCTTAAACATGTTCAAATATTTTTTTTCGAAATCTGAAATTTTTTAAGGCTTCCAAAACATGAAAAAAAATTATTTTCACTACCGCCGCACAGTGGTCGGGAATAGGAATTTACTGCTCATAATCGCCCACAGGTCGTATTTCTTAACCGATTTAAAAGTTTTTTTTAGAAATGCTCAGCAATTAATTTTGAAGTGAATTGTGGTTTGCGAAAATTAGGGAGAACGCTTGAAAAACTTTCTTCCTTATTTTAGCCATGATTAGGGCATGTTCAAGCGCAAAAAACGTGACCCTTTAATATCTTCCAAAGTTTGACCGTTTGCAACAAGGGGGTTATTCAACTGTGAAAGGCACACTCAAAATAAATAAACAACCCTTTCTTCCTGTTTTTTTTTCAAATTTATGTCATGGATAAAAATAATTCTTTTATCCAAGATCGTGGCAGAATAGTGTACGAAATTTTGTCCACTTTTCAGAACTGTCATTAATATCTGGATACGACCATTTGTCACTGAGATACGTCATTCCGAAAAATTAATAAAAATTTGGAAAATTTGTTTGACCCTTTAATTTTTTCCATTAGTGTGTATCTAGAATCTAGATCCTTATTTAAATTTCTACGATAGAGACATAGGGGGGAGTGCGAGGGAGGGAGCGAGAGTGTAACCGCATCTTAATCTACTTGTCCTATTCGATAACCATTATTTATAAATCTTTACTCTTCTAATCTAAGCGACAATCGTTTCCTTTTCCCTGAACTTCTCTTGCGCAACCTTTTTACCACTTCTTCACATGCATTCTTTCATTATTTTTTAATTCGCTCTTCTAGCCCCCTCCAACTCCATCATCCACTCTTCCTCAAATCCATCCTCCTCTAGAATCTTTAGCACATTCTTTTGCCAGCTTCCTTTATCTTCCATTCTTCTCCTACATCCTCCTCATATATGCTCCCATGGTTCCTCTTTCCATTCACAGATTCTGCACACTCTCCTCCATTTTTCCAATTTTTCACATGCATTCTTTCATTCTTTCTCATTTGCCCCTCTAGCCCAGAATGTTCCTCGCCTAGAAACTTTACGGCATTCCTTTGCCACCTTTCTTTATCTTCATCCGCTCTTCCCCAAATCCACCCTCCCCTAGAATCTTTACCACATTCGTTTTCCAGCTTCCTGTATCGTCCATTCTCCTCTTACATCCTCCCCATGCCTCGTTTACCAATTAAAATCTTGCTATTTTAGTCCGTCTTCTCTCTCCTCATACCTTTTCTAAATACTTTGTTACTCCTTCCTTTTTTATCACCTTATACCTTTTATTATATTTGGATTTCTCAATCCTCCCCCATCCTTCTATTAATTGTCTTTCCCTTTCCCTTTTTTCTAATTCTTCATAGTTTACTCCAGTCCCGTCTTTTATATTTCTACTATTGAAGATCTCCTTCTTTTCTTCTTCCCGTCTCTTTAATTCTATCACCCTCCCTCTCCTTTCTTCTATGCCCATCATACACTTTCTCGCTAACTTCCCGCCCTTTTCTTCCTAAGCTTCATCTCAAACTTCCATGCCCTCTTTCTCGCTCTAGTACTTAATTTATCCACCTTATATATCTTTCTTGTAAGCTCTCAATCTCTTTCCTTTCTTTCCATCCCATATACCTGCTCCATTACCGAATACCGGCATACCAGCATATTAAATAACCACATTATCATTCTCGAATTTGTTTAACGTTCTTTTTCCTATTTCCCATATTTGTTTCATTACCCCTGCTTCTTTCTTATCCTATCTTCTTCCTAGTCTGATATTATTATATTAAATAAAAGTGAGCTCAGAAGACATTCTTGCCTTATTCTTCTCAACAACCAGAGACTATCGCCTTCTTTCTCTCCTAACTTCACCCTGCTTTTTGTCTCTCTCAAAATTTCCGATACTCCTTTTATTAATTTCCCTCTTATCCCCTATTTCACTATAACTTTCCTATCTTGCCTCGGCTTAATACTCTAAACTAATGAGTCAAACGCCGCCTTAAAGTGCACGAAAATTGTTAGCATACTCCTTTCTCCCTTTTAATCCTCTTATCTACTAGACTAGACAGTTCAGAACATATATATTGTCCATCACCCCCATCCATTTTCTAAACCCTGCCTAATTCGGTGGTTTTATCTTTCTTTCCTCAATTTCTTTCTTTAAACTCTCCTATAACACAGTCACGCACACTTTATACAATGCCTTGGCATTAGTTTAATTCCACTATAATCTTTAACCTAGTCACCTTTGCTTTTCTTCACTATGGGTACCACTACTCCTTCCTTCCGTAGCTCTGGCCATCCCCCTCTTCTTCTTACTCTATTTTACATTATCCATGCCCATTCCCTTAATTCTGTCTCCCCGTATTTCCAGACTTCATTTGGAAGCTCATATCCTCTTCCTCATCTCTTTCTCTACCATATTTTCCTCCTTTCCTAAGTTTCCTGTTTACCTCTCCTATGAATTCCATAAACTGTTTTTTGAATTCTACCGTCTCAATATCATGGTTTATTCTCTTCATTCATCTTCTATTTCTACTTAGCACCTTCCAAACCTCCTCTTCCGTCCTAGCCTTATCCGCTTGTGATTTCAACAGTTTCGTAGGAAATTTAACTATTTAGGTAAAAATTAGGCTTTTTGCTAGAAAAATCGTATTTTTGGATTAAAAATTCTTTTTTTTGTTGTAGATAATTCATCTTTTTGACTTTAAAATTAAATAATTTGATTGAAAATATTCTGTTGAAAAGTTGTCTTTTTGGATTTTCAAAAAATGTAAAGATATTTTTAATGAACTTAGGAAAATAAATTAAATTAAATTAAAAGGATTTCTATTTTAATGATTTCAAGGTGTTTTAAGGTATTTCAAGAAATTTCACAAGAATAAAGGATTGAAAGGTGTATAGGAATTTTAATGGTTTTTTCAAGGAACAATAATGAATAAGTTTAATTTAATTTGAATTACAAAGAATTTTCATGGCAAATATTGAGGGAGTTCCACGGGATCTATGGATTTAAAAATGATTTTCTTGGATTTCTAAACATTTAAACTAATTTTAATAGATTTCATCGTTTTTCAAGAGATTAAAAATGTTTCCACGGATTTCAAGGAATTTCGAAACATTTTTAGGGAGTTGAGATAGGGTGAACTAGGGAAATTAAAAAAAAATTAAATTGGAAAAAGTTCTTAAAAGATTTAAAAGATTTTAAGGGATTTTATTGTATTTCAAGGAATTTCACAAGATGTAACGATTTTAAAGATTTCTAGGAAGTTAAACGGTTTTCTCAGAGAACTTTCATGAATAAGTGTAATTTAATTTATGTGCAGGGGCTTTGGAATGATTTATACTTTCTTCAATGGATTTTAAGGGATTCTAAAGGATTTTAAGACATATACAATATTTTAAGTGATTTCAAAGAATCTTGTAGGATTAAAAAAGATCTCAAGAGATTTCTAGAGCACTTTGGAAAATAAATGAAATTTCATTTAATTTCAAGGTATTCTTAACCATTCCACAGATTTTAAGATATTTTAAGGTATTTCAAGGAAATGTAAAATATTTCCACGTTTCTACTACATAACTTTAATTAATTAATTAATTAATACTTAACGGAATAAATTAAATGTTAATTTAAGGGATTTCTACGGATGTCAAGAATTCAAAGAGAGAATATTAAGATTTATAGGGCCTCCAATTATTGTTAAGATTTTAAGGGATTTTATAAAATTCAATAGAAAATAACATATTCTAAAAGATTTCAAATATTGAATAGATTTAAAAATATTTCCAAAGTTATCAAGGGATTTCAAGAGCTTCCAACAGGTTTTCGTATGGGTTTAAATTAAATATGGATTTGAAAGATATCTGGAGAATTCACAAATTTTTCCTGTGTACAGTTTATTTGTGCAGAATCGCTATTTTTCACTTGCACTTCCCGGTTAAGTTTTTCAATTTTCCCGGTTAACTAAAAGTAAAAGGCAAAGTAAATGGCAGCGTGCCCAGAGGCAGACCGCGGAAGGAATGGTTGGAATGTGTGGATGAGACCCTTGTTAGAAGAGACATAAGAAGCCTTAGAAACACGAGAGCCTGCATGAAAAAATGCATGGACGTTAAA
>JAWWLR010000128.1:2190332-2202733 GCA_035041075.1 Acraspis erinacei
GTGGGGGAAAGACTAGGACCGAGCGCGTAGCGCGAGGTAAATACATTGTCGAGCGCGAAGCGCGAGATACACATATTGTCGAGCGCGAAACGCGAGGTAAATACATTATCGAGCACGCGTAGCGCACGATGAGAATGTGCCCGCGAAGCGGGCGGATTTTTTTAAAAATACAAATGCAGTTTAAATTATTCCATGAAATATGAGAACTTTTTTTATTATCGTGAATCCTTTAAAATTTTTGTCCATTGCTTTTTAAATTTTGTAATCTTGCTAATTGAAACGTTTTGCTTGAAAGTCTTCTCTTGAAGCCTTTTATAACTGATAAAAATCTTCGAATTTTTTCGAAATCTTCAAAAATTTATATTTTGTTAAACAACGTTTTGAATGTTTTTAAATTTTTAATTATTTTTTCAACTATTTCGAAAACCTTTAAACCTTCTGAATATTTTTTGAAATTATTCGAATTTTGCCATAAATTTAACTAAAATTCTGAAAAAATTTAAAAAATTGTCTTAACATCTTCCAGAATCTGTTATGATGATTTTAGAAATCTTTTGTAATTTTCAACAATGTTTTTGAATATGGCCTTGAAATTAATTTTTTAAAATAAAAAATCATATTGCATTCCCCAATGAATTTTAGGATAATTTTTGTGTTATTGTGAATCGTTTTAAAATCCTTAAAAAGCTTCAAAATTTTTACTTTCACATATTAAAAATGTACATTTTCAAACATTTTTTTGAAATATTCTCAAATTATAAATTAATTTTGAGTCTTTTTAAATGTTCGAAATGTCTTAAATTTACCAGAATTTTGTATGAATCTTTGCAATCTTGCAAATTGAAATATTTTGCTTGAAAATAATTTACAATCTATTGAAATCTTTGTAAATTTTCTCATAGAATTTATTTTCACAAAGAAAAATCTGTAAATTTTCCCAGGAATTTTGACCATAAAGCCAACAACTTATATCAACAATTTCTAGAAGATTTAAAAAAAAATTCTATCATCTGGAAACCTTTTTTAAAATTCTTAAATTAAAATTCTTTCATTGATTATTAATATTATTAAATATATTATTTAGATAACATTACGTTTCTCATAAACCAGAATTTTGTAGACTTTTTTAAGCGTTAAAAAATTAAAACTTCGTCCAATCAAGAACACGGGTTTCCCAACAACAAAAGTTTCCAATTTTTTTGAGTAATTTTGGGATGGTTCGAGAATTATTCGAAAATGACGCCATGCACTTTTTAATAATTGGATTTCTTCAATATTTTTGTATTATTTAGTCCAATGCTATAGTACTGATCATCCTATAATTGTTTTCCCTAAAAACACTTTCTGTAATGAATTTCCTATAATTAATGGAATCTTCTGCAATCCCATGCAATCTTTTGCAATCCCAAGCAATCTTGCAATTAGTGTACAGGAAAAATCCGACTGATTAACCCCTCGATAGAAATTGACGCTCATCTATAAGTAAAAATGGGTGAAATTGAAAAAAGAAGATCGAGTGGTGGGGATGTATTTAGTAAAAGGGGAAAGGTGGGGCAATGCTAACCGCCTTAATGTGGATGTTATAGCGGATAGCCATACCATTAGCAAGTAGTGAATCGAATGTAAAGTCAGACGCGGAGCGAGACCACACAAGACGACTTCCATGGGTTATACGGGCCCAGCAGATGCAATGCCCCATAAACAGCAAACAGACCACCCAACGCGTTCGTTTCCTTAATAACCGCGATAGCCTACCCTACCCGTTGCTACGTACACGTATTTAATTCTTACGTGCGCTCAACTACCAGGGCGTGCGAGACCGTCCCATGAATGTACTTAAAGGGCCCAATTTCCGACCTTCAGACTTCACTTCCCTGAAAATCTCTATTTTCAATTGACCATCACGATTTCTTATTTTCTAAAAGTTCTTTAATTTTTTTAGATGTACGGGAAGAGAAGAAAACTAGCATAGATTTATTTATTTATTTATTGTTGGATTTTTTATTTATTGTTGATTTCGAAATATTTCGAGAAAGTTTAGAGGATTTTTGAGATTTTCAATCACTTTCAGGTATTTTAAGGAAATCCAAAGAATTTCAAAAGATTTTAAAAACATCAAGGTATTTTAAAGCATTTTGTAGGATATTCTTTTTTTTTTTAATATTTCTAGTAAACTTAGAAAAACAAATCAAATTAAACTTGAAGCGATTCCTAGCTATTTCAAATAATTCAGTAATTTCAGGGTATTTTAATGAATTTGAAAAAATTCATACATTTTAAGCGATTTCGTCAGATATCATATAAATTTTACGAAGTTGGAAAAATTTATGAACATGTAAGAAGTTTTTAAGGGGTTTTAAACAATTTTGAGGGACATCCACGTGTCCTACGGATTTTATGGGATTTCTAAATATTTAAACTAATTTTAAAAGATTGTATCGGTTTGCAATAGATTCGAAATGTTTCGACGGATTTTAAGAAATTTCGAAACATTTCGAGGGCGTTTAGAGAGGACTTTAAAGATTTCCACAAATTCCCGGGGTTTTATGGTATTTCAAAGGCTTTTCAGAAATTTAAAGAATTTCAAGGGATTTCAAGGATTTTTTGGGAGATTTCCAAAGATTTAAAAGTATTTCTAGTGAACTTGGGAAAATAAATAAAATAAAATTAAATTTGAAGGGATTCCTAGATATTACAAAGACTTCAAAGATTTCAAGGGATTTTAAGGTAATTCAAGGAATTTTACCAGATTAAAGGATTTTAACCATTTATATGGATTCAAACGGGTTTTGTAGAGAACTTTCATGAATTAAATTAATTGTAAATGATTTCATCAGTTTTCGAAGGATGAAAAATATTTCCCATTTCGTACTGACGTCAAAAAGTTTCTTAACATTTTAAGAGTTTTTAGAGGATTTTTACGTTTTCCAAAGATTTCATTTCAAAGTATTTTGTAGAATTTTGTTAAGTTTTAACGGATTTCTAGTGAAGTTTTGTAAATCAATTAGATGAATTCAAATTCTAAAGGATTTAAGGAAAATCTAAAGGATTTTAAGACATATAAAAAGTTTCAAGGGATTTTAATGAATTTCGAAGGATTTCGAAATATCTAAAGAGATTTCTAGGGCACGTTTTTTAGAGGGACTGCTACAATTTGAAAATCAGAAGAAAAAGAAATTCATGCTGCTTTTTGTTTTAATAAAGCCTTTCTTCTTTTTTTTAATCCATCACAAAGAAGAAGATTGCAAGAGATTTCAGAGGTACGATATTCTTGATAAAAAATGATATACAAAACAATCATAGGATAATTAGAACTAGAATAAATATTACAAAAATATTGAAGGATTTAATGTAAAACGTAAATAAACTACAAAGGAATGATTTATTTCAGACCTCACATAATCTTATATGCAAGTACTAAAAATAGCGATTCTGCACAGATAAACCTTACACAATTAACATTTATGAATTCCATTGATATCTTCAAAAAAATCTTCAAATTTAATTTAAATCCGTAGAAAAACCTGTTGGTATCTCTTGAAATCCCTAAATATTTTGAGATCTATTGAAATATTTTAAATTTGTTAAAATCTGCTAGCATCCATTGAAATTGGTCAAATTCACTAAAATCTTTCAAATAATTGGAGGTCCTTATTCTCTCATCTAATAATTTTTCAGTATATAACTTTTTTGAAGGAATTATCCAATATAGGATTGTCATCTTCGAATTATATAGTTTTGTCATGGAAAAAAGTTATATATTATTGGCAAGCTTGTAGCATCGACTACTATCGATTATCATTTTAGCAATTAGGTCAAAATAGATTTTTCAATATATGTTCTGAAGAAATCATCTAATCAGATTGTCCGTTTCGGTAAGATTTTTTAATGTTAGTAAACAAGATCTTTATTATCGAACAAGGCTATAGAATCAACGAATAGGAAGTAAGGTCACTTGAAAAGTTAATGAAAAAACGATTTTTCAGTGTAATTTTTGAAGGAATTATTACACCTGGTTGCGCTTATATGGGGTTAAGTTAGCAACCATATATGATATGATCGACCAACAGGAAGTTTGGGTCACTTAAAAATTTAAGTCAAAAACGATTTTTCAGTATAACTTTTGAATGAATTGTTCCAGCGGGTTGTTCTGATAGATTTAAGTTTTTGAGCTTTCAAAATGTTTTTATATTATTTGGGCAACCTTATAGGATCGACCAATTGCAAGTTTGGTCACTTGAAAAGTTAAAGAAAACACGATTCTTCAGTATATAACGTTTGAAGGAATTATCCAATTCCAAGGGGATTGTTTTCTTGGATGTATAGTTTTGTCATAGAAAAGAAGTTCTGTATTATATTGGACAAGCTTTTATCATCGACCAGCAATTACTTTGTTTATTTTAACACATAAATCAATACTGATTTTCACTATAACTTTTTTTAGGAAGAACCTAATCGGATTATCTTTTCAGATAGGTTTTTATTGTTGTGCAATATGAAACATTCGACCAATAGGAAGTGAGATCAACTTAACTTTTGAGCCAGAAATGATCTTTCAGTTATTCAGTATAACTTTTGAAGAAATTATCCAATGGGATTGTTCTTTTGCACATTTGTTTTAATGGTGTAAAACAAGTTCCATGTTGCTGGATTATAGATTCCAATATCTGTCTTAGTAAAACTTTGGAAGCAATTTTCTTATTGGATTTTCCTTACAGATGAATGTTTCAGTAATAACGAGCAAGTTCCAGGTTGTTAGACAAACTCGTTCTTTTCGCTATAGGATTAGGTCATGTAGAGTATGTTCAATATTGTTGGGTGTGCTTATAGCATTGACTAGTAAGAACTTAGTTCATTTTAGCACTTAGGTCAAAATCGATTTTTCAGTATAAGTTTTTTTAGAAATCATCTAATTGGATTATACTTTGCAATATGTTCTTTTTAGTATTAGAAAAAAAGTTCTGTATTGATGTGCTAGTTTAGATAATGGACCAATAATAAGTTATTTCACCTGAACTTTTGAGTCAAAGCCGATTTTTTAGTATAAATTTTAAAGGAATTATTCAAAACTTTTAAATGAATTATTAAAAAATATTGTTCTTTTGGATATAGTCTTGGGTGATAAGAATCAAGTTATATTTATTTGGGCAAGTTTAGGTCACATTAACAAATACATCAAAATCTATTTCGTATTATAACTTCTAACTGAATTACTAACAGAATTGTTCTTTCGGATATATGATTGGGCAATGAAAAAAATTGTCAAAATTGTTTAGTCTGCTTATAGAGTCAATCAATAGTTAGACCACATTAGCAGTTAAATCAAAATATACTTTGGAGTATAAAAAATGAAGCAATCTCCTAATAAAATTTTTCTTTGAATATAAATGTTTTGTGCTTACACAGATCAAAATTTTTGCAGTTATGTAGTTTTTTTAATGAAATTTCCAAGACAGTTCGAGATACGATTACTCCATGCGGCCCTGGGGACAACAGGTGTGGGTGTAGCTATATGCTCGCCCATTCGAAACGGGCTACCTGTCTTTGGCCGTTAAAGTCCGCACTTCTATGGTGGCTCGATGCCCACAACCGAGCCGCCAGCACCATATCGGATCGGGATTGCTTTCACCCGGGTTGGCTGAGATTATATTGAGGTAGGAATGGTCGCTAAATGTCGCCGATTAGACCCCTGCTTTTATACTGGTGTGCACTGTGTCGGAAAAACGTTGACTCTCAGCAAGGAATTAAATCACTGCAGAGCTACCGTTCATTCCGTTAGCTATTACCTTTACCAGTTATTTTAACTGATACCGTAGCTATTATGCCAAGATCGAATAACCTGCTGAAGAATTTCCGTTGATACACGATCCATGATTGAAAAAATAAAAAAATAAAAGAAGAAGCAACCCCCAATAACAGGAAAAAGATAATATAAATGTATGACCATGCTAACAAATGTTATTGCATCCCCTGTCGCCAAAATTGTATGCAAATTGATCAAGCTGATTGTAAGTTTGAATTCTGATGAATTATTGCTTCTTTGCAGAAGATTTTAATTGAGCATATAAATTACGAGTTTTGTGGTTTATGTTCAGGGATTAAGGATTAAGCAAATTAGGTTTAACTTTCGTTATAGCTTTCGGTCGAATAAAATTTAGTTGGTTTCAAATAAAATTTTATCACTCTGCAATAAATGATGTTTATAGTGTTGAAGTTTCTCTAATGATCATTGGAGAAAGAATTCCAAAATATACTCCATTCTAAAATATTGCAGAATATTTCAGTACATATATTTAAGGAATTCTAAATATATATAAATTCAAGAAATGAAAATAAAAATAATGTAATTAGCACATATTTTGGTTTCAGATTTTTTCAGATTTTGATTTTTTAAATTTATTTCCTAAACTAAATTAAAGGTTGGATTTACGAAACGCGGGAATTATGTTGCGACTGAGGAAACCCAGGATATGATAGTGAATTTATTTCTTGTCCGAATTTTTGTAAAGCTTCGAGTTTTAAATATTCCATTTATAACATTTAAAATAAAATATTCATCTTTGCCATGTCTAATCCTACAATTGTATATTTTCAATGATTTAATTGGAAAATTATTATTCCCATTTGTACCAATTTATTAAAAAATGAAGTGAGGAAAGCTAAACGGTGCTGATGCAAGAAACATTTTTAGATGAACAATTTTCAACTGATTAACTAAATTGTTTTTGTTCTAGTGCATAGGTGGATTGATCAGTTAGCAACTATTGTGTGGATAAAATAAACGGTGATACATATGCATGTATTAGTACAACAAGTTTTTAATTGTATAATAATATTTCAAATTCTTACATTCTTGTCAAAATCCCACAATGACCATTGCATTATTAAAAATTATATAATTATTAATATTTAATTATATAATAATTATTAATGATTAGATTAAATAATAATTATTAAAAATTATTTAAAATTATTTAAAAATGAAATATTTTAGTATAATTCATTCATTTACTTTTCATTCTTCGAAATTTTTAAATATTTGAATGCATTCAAAAACTATATTTTGAGGTAAAAAATGTAAACACCTTAATTTTTTTCAATGAAATAGGTATGCAAAAGCGAGCAATTATGATTTAAAAAAAACTCAATTTCGTCAAAAATTGGACTTGGCGCCGTGTAGCTTTCCCTGCTTCAATTATCTAAAAATCCTAATTTATGTAGGCTAGTAGGGGTGTGTCCTGAAAATTTAAAAAATGGTTGAAATTATATATAAGGGTAAGTTTGTCTGGTCCGTTTGAGTTTTGGGTTTGTTTAAATACTCTGATTTTTATTAGTTCATATCTTGGAATGTAACAGAGAAAAGGGTTTTAGAGCTCTAGCTAAAATTTATTTAATTGAATCATTTTAAAGAATCTTTTAAATTGAATCCAATAAGGCGATAAATTATACTTTATTAATATTTTTCAATTATAGTGTTCATATTCATTCATTAAAAAAATGCATATTTCCGGGTTGAAAATTCTACTGCTTTGTAGAAAATGCATCTACCTCTCTTGAAAATTAAACAACTTTGTAGCAAATTATTCTTTTTTAATAAAAATTTAACTATTATTCGTCTTTTTCGGTAAAGTCAATTGTGTTTTATTTAAAATAAAAGTCTTTTTTGTTGAAATATTATCCATTATACAATATTTTAAAATAAAAATTCATCTTTTTAGGTTGAAAATTCAACTCGTTGATTAAAAGTTGAAGTTCTAGCTTAAAAATTAAGTTTTTTAGTTGAAGATTTAGTTTAACATATATGTAGTTTGTAAAAAATTGCATCTCTTATGGTACCAAATTAATTTTTCGTTAAAATTTCATATTTTCGGGTTAACAATTAATCTATTTTGGTTGAGAATTCAACTATTTTGGTTGAAGATTCATAATTTTAGTAAAAAATTTACTTCATTAGTAGAAAATTGGACTACTTTTTCGAATGTTTCAAGTTTTGGGGTAAATATTTTTTTTTAATTTAAATATTTGCTTGAACAAGAACTTTTTTGTTTAAATTCGTTTTTTATTGAAAATATATAGTTTACAATAAAAATTTAGCTATTCCGTTTTTTGATATAATTGATTATTTTTTGTATGGAAATTCAACTATTTGGTTGAAAGTTTATGCAGCTTGTTAAAAATTCGTCTTTTTGGGTGGAAAATTAATATTCTTGATTGAAAATTCAACTATTTGGTTAAAAATTCTATAATTTGTTGAAAATTTCTTTATGGGAAATTAATTTTTTTAATTAAAAACTCGAATATTCCATGTGGGGTTAAAAGTTTCTATTTTTTCGTTTAAAAATTTAACTAGTTGGTTGAAAATTGATATAATTTTCTGTTATTTCTAGATAACCCATACATAAATTCACACAAAAAATTCGTAGGTATAACTGATATACAAATTTTCAAATTTAAATTTGCCTTCTTAAATCTCAGGTGGCGCGATTAACCCAATCGCCGCCCCCTGGATCCCACCGCTCTTGTTAAGATGTGAAAAGTTTTGAAATTTAAAAAGCACCTCGACTCATGTTTGTCTGTCAACCAAAATATCGTATAACCTTTTGAAAACATGTTGAATTCCCTAAATCACAGCAGCATCAAATCTGACCATTTTCCAAGAATTTTCAAATCTTATTACTCCCCAGGGGTCTTGGGACACACGAAAATATTAATTTCACACTTCCGTGAAATTGACAAAGTGAGAGAGGATGAGACTCGTTTCTCCAAATCCTGAAAAAGGGTCACAATCGTGTCACGTTTGTGGTTTAGAGTTACCCAAAACAATATCGTCCCCTGGGTCGTGGCGTTGTAACTTTTCTCGTGGGTGGCCCAGCGTATGGGCCAAAAGGCAAAGATATCTCTCATAGGGTTCCCAGAAGTGCGCGGGTCCCGATGGGGAAAAAATTCCCTCTAATAGGTAGTACGTACACGTGACTGGCTATGAAAGGACGTACGTTTGAATCACGAGGGACAGGCCATAGGACCATAAACAAAACTCTGGCCCTTTGTCCGCCGAATCTACATCAAATAATTCAATTCAGGTTGCGACAGCCTGCTGCCGGCCGGTTGAACGCATAATTTCGTTTTGCAGAAACGAAATAAACTAAAAACCATTCAAACAAATTTCAAAACAAATAAAAAAGAAAAGTTAAAAAAAATTAACATCAAGTTCATAAAATAAAAACAGTTTTAACCATCGTTGCGTCATTTATTAATAATGAATGTGTGTTGTTCTGTGGTTGATTCTGAACCACAAATTTATTCAGATTATTACATTTTACAAGTAGGAAAAAAAATAATTTAAAAAATCACACATTTCTAAAACTGCTCATTTCTGATCATCCCCCAGAGATATAATTAGCCCTTTTTGCACCCTTTGCGAATAGATAATTTTGCGCCTTCAGCGCCCCTCCCCCCATCGCCAAAAAATTAAATAGCGTCGCAGGTAAATATTCGAGACATTTCAAGGTTGAAATCACAGGCCTCAGACTTATTGGGACCTTTCAGTGTCAACAAATAAAATGAAACATCCAAAATTTCAGGTTAGTGTATCAGATCGGGTACTCTAACCTCAAATTTCGGCCAGTTGCTTCTATTTAGTAAAATTAAAAGTTCTTCAACCGATAAAAGGATGAAACAGAATCTTGCAAATGCATTCTACATTAAAAAAATATTACTATTCAGCCCTTTATAACTTACTTTTACGTTTAGAATATTCTCTCCAAGGAGGCGTATGCAGTTCCATTTCAAGAGATACCAACTACGCTAACCTTCCTGATGGCTGACATTTCCACCTATCCTAGCATGACCGTGATTCCGCGAAATATTTCAGTGCTTTTTTATTCTATTATATTCATTTTCAGTTGGAAGCTTGTACTACAGTGCACCTTAGAGATAGGGCCCCCTGATATAGTCCTTCCGCGAATTGACGCCGCGGCGCAAGTAGGAGTAAAGAGAACCGCGCGGGGTGAGCGGCTGTCGCTCAGGCGAGAACAAACAAAAGCTTTTGTACGAAAAGGCACTATATCCGGGTAATTCCCCACCTCCTACAGCCCCAAAATCGGCCCAGTCTCAGAATTTCACTGTATTTCAAGGAAATGTTAAATTTTTCACGTCGTACGTCAACAAAAACACCGGCATGCATGAAGGCTAACGGACCGCGACTTTTTCAACTACGCATGAGCCAAAAACGCGGGTATATTCAAAAATACAAATTACAAACTTGTGATATTGAATTAATAATAAATTAGACAGACAGGCGAAAAAAAGGTCTTGTCCGCCAGACGAGATAAGAATTTCTATAAGTTTTTGAGGTCGCTGAATCTGTATCCGGGGTTTGGTTTCAGGGTCGCGGAGTCCAAATTTAAAGGTCATTTGACTCGGCGAGGTAGCGTTCCATTCATAACCTAAAAAAAATTAAAAAACTGAAAACTGTTATCGACATAAATTGTCTTTGAGCATGGCTATCAGTCTCTAGCACAAAATCCTGCTGCCTTGACAGATACTGTGATAATGTCAACTGCCCCGAAAAGGGATTTGTGGAATGATTCGCCAGCAAATGCGCGCTGCGTGGCAGCTGGGCATTTTCGGTGTTTAAATATATTTTTTTCATGGTTATGAATGGGATGCGACCTGGCCCAGTCAAATGACCTTTATATTTGAACACAGCGACCCTGAAAACATACAACCGCTTTGCTTTATGGGTGTTTCCATGAATGTTCCAACTTTCATCATTTTTTTGAGGTTAGGAACGATATGCGACCTGTCCGAGTGAAACCAAGCCCGGATTCGGATTCAGCGATCCCAAAAACGTATAGAAATGTTTATCTCGTCTGGTGGACAAAACCTTTTTTTTCGTGAGCCAGTGTTATTCAAAGAAATAAACTATTTCTGAGATTCAATTTAATAAATTGAAAAAAATGAAAATTTGTATTAAATATTTATCTGTATTATTATTGATAGTATTTATTTATTAAAAATAGACCTGAAGGTTGCAGTAGAGATTGGGGCCCCTCCGGCTTTCATATTATCGAATGTGTCCGTTTCAAGACCGTTTAAATAGGCGATCTTTCACTGTATTTTTGTTATCTGAGATAAAATATTCTGTAAATCGGAATTAGTAGAAATTTTACTGATGCAATTAGTATCATTGTGCCTGACTGCTAAATTATGAATTGCATTAATTTATATTAAATGAAATGGTAAGATGTATGATACTAAATGAATTAGTAAGGGCATTCTACTATCTGGCTTGTAACGATAACTTACTACCTCAATGAGTACCAATGAATAGCAGGGGAAAATATACATTTTCTTTTCAAATTAAAAAAAGAATTATTCATGTTAATTTCTTTAAAATCCTTTAGAAATTTTTTAATTCCTTAAATGTTTTGAAATCCCGTACAACATTTCTAAATGTTGAATATCTTTCAAAATTCCTTCAAAAATTTGCAAACATTTGAAATCCTCCAAGACCCAATAAAAGCCCATAAAATCCATAGAAATTCTAATAAGTCCCGTAAAATTTCATTCCATTTTAATTACTCACTAAAGTTTTCTAGAAATTTTTTGAAATTCCCGAAGTTAAAAAAAAAAGTAGACGCCGCGCGCCTACAAGAAGGGTTCGTAGCCTATTATTAAATCGTTAATTAGGTCGTTCAAACCTGCCACTCCCATACTTTCCCTGACATTACATCATCCTTCGCCCGCGCGCCCCAATGTCTTTATCCTTTACTTCTCCCTTCCCGTGCTACCCCAAATGACACTTCTCTTCCCCTACTTCCTTTCCTCTGTCCTCACTTCCCCTTCCCTACTCTCCCTAATTTCCTATCACTTCCCCACTCACGCCTATTTTCCCTACTTCCCCCACACAACTCTTTGGTTCCCCTTACTCCCCCTAATATTCCTCTCCTTATTTCCTATCTCTTCCTCTACTTCTCCTCCACACATTTCCTCTCACTCCCCACAATTCCACTCTCCTCATTTCTGCTCATTTTCTTTCCTTGGAAAAAATTATGGTGGACGGACGAGCGAACGCCAGACCGAAAATATAATAATTTCGGACCAGGGCTATGAATCCCTAAAATTTCCATTTTTTAACAAACTACATGCATTTTCAACCAAATAATGTAATTTCAGACAAAAAAGATCAATCTTTAGCGAAAAATGGAATAGGGAAATTTTCAGTTTAACTTTCGACCAAGTAGTCAGTATATACCGAATTGTTGAATTTTCTTACCGAAAATATAAATTTTCTAAAAAAACAGTTGTACAGTGAAACTCTGAGATGGGGGGGGGGGGGGGGGGGGGGGGGGGGGGGGGGGGGGGGGGGGGGGGGGGGGGGGGGGGGGGGGGGGGGGGGG
>JAWWLR010000128.1:2212389-2226499 GCA_035041075.1 Acraspis erinacei
TCGGGACGACTAGCCCAGCTAATGAAAAATATTCGACTAGTCGTCCCGAATTTCGGGACGACTAGACACAGCCAAAATAGAAATATTTTTTAAAAAACTATTCCATTTCGTATTTCAAAGTTACATATTTTAGTTGAAAAGTCAAGTATTTTTACGAAAATTCGTCTTTTTACGAGAAAATTAACCTTGTTGGTTAAAATTCATTTTATTTGGCATATAATTAATTTTTTAGTTGAAAATTTTAATATTTTGTTAAAAATTCATTTTTTTGCTTCCATGTTTACTTCACAATTCATATTTTTTAGCTCAACATTCATATATTTTGTTAAGACGAGTGTTTTTGGTAGAAAATGAATCTTCTTGGTTACAATATTTTGTTGAAAACTCGTTCTTTGCTTAATAGAACATTAAATTTTTAAATGTATAATTAATCTGTTATACTTGAAAATTTAAATATTTGGTTAAAAACTGATGTGTTTTGTCAAAAGTTACATTTTATGGTAGAAAACTATTAATGTTCGTAGTTGAAAATTAATTTTCTTCTGTGAAAGATTCATCATTTTTGTTAAAAATGTACTTCTTTGGCTGAAAATTGATTTATGTCGTTCAAAACTCGTAGTGTTTGTTTATAAACATTTTTTTAAACTATTTCATGTTTGATTTAAATTTTGCACTTTGAAAATCCAACTATTTTCTTGAAAATTCGTTTACATATTTAGTTTAAAATGCATATTTTTGGTGAACCATTAATATTTTAAAAAATTTAACTATTTCGTGGAAAATTAATTTTTTGGATAAAAATGAGTTTTTTGTTAAAAAATTAACTGTTTTCTTAAAAATTCTTCGTTTTTTGGCTGAAAACTAGTTCCATAACTAATAATTAACATATTCAATTTTTTGTTAAAAACTAATCTTTTTTTACTTGAAAACTCAACTATTTATTTAAAAATTATGTATTTTGTAGAAAATTAATCGTCTTAGTCTATTTCTTTTGTTGAAAATTGAACTATTTTGATTAAATTTCGTTTGCTTTTGATAAAAATATTTTTTAACCTGAAAACTCCACTATTCTATGTTTTGTTTGAAAATTATATTTTTAGTTCAAAATTTAACTATTTGATTGAAAATGACTGTATTTTGTCAACAATTAATTTTTTGGTTGAAAATTATCTTCGTGGTTTACAATTTATCTTTTTGGTTAGAAATTCAACTTTTTTATTTAAAAATGCGATATTGTGGTTAAAAATTCATTTAGTTTGGTGAAATATTCATCATTTTCATTGAAAATTTATTTCTATGACTGAACACTTATTTATTTTGTTCAATATTCGTCATTCTAGTAGCAAAATAATCTTCTTGGTTGGAAGTTTATCTTTATGGTTAGCAATTTCACTATTAATAAATTTATTTAAAAAAAATTTTAAACAAAAATTTAAAAAAAAAATTAGGGTAAAAATTCATTTTTTGGAGAGAGGTTCATAATTTTCTTTGAAAATTAATGCTTTTGTTTGAAAATTTGTATATTTTGTTGAGGATTTGACTTTTTTTGCTAGAAAAGTAATCTCTTTCATTTTAATTTCACATTCTTGTTAGAAGTTGAACCATTTGGTTAAAAATTCAGTTTTTGCGGTAAAGATTTATAATTTTCATTGAAAATGTATCTTTTCGGGTATATCTTTTTTGCTGAAATTTTATAATTTTTGTCAAAGAATCGTCTTTTTGATAAAAAAAATTGATCTTTTTGGTTAGAAGTTCAACCATTTGGTTAAATTTTTGTTTGTAGAATAAATTCGTAATTTTCGTTCAAATTCATATTTTTAGTCGAAAATTCATCTTTTTTTTTATAAATCATTTATTGGGTGAAAAATCATCTTTTTGCTTGAAGATTCATGACTATAGTAGAAAATGAATTTTTTCCTTGAAAATTAATTTTCTTAACTGAAAATTTATATTTTTTAGTTAAAAGTTGAAGTATTTTGTTGAAAAATGGTCTTTTCGGTGAAAAATATTGTTCTTGGTAAAAATTCACCTATTTGGTTAAAAGTAATTTTTTTATTGAAGATTCATCATTTTAATAGAAAGTTCAGTTTTTTGCTCAAAAATTTATCTTATATATATGCTTAAAAGATTTTTTCGGTTGAAAATATTAATTCTCTTAACTGAAAATTCAACTATTCGATTTTTTGTTTAAAAGTTACCTTTTTTAGTTGAAAATGCAGGTACTTTGTTGAAAATTAATCTTTTTTGTAAAATAAGTTTTAAACGTGAACGCATATAAAACTTTTGCGCCCTTTATGACTACTTATGGTTCCGGACCAATTTGCGATGCGCAGTGACAAATACATGTGAGCCTTTTTGAGTTTGTGTCTTAACTCTACATAGAGGATCTCTAATAATGAGGATACTAATTAAATGTATTATTAGCGAAGTCTGCTTCAGATGATGTATTTTTATAGGAGCGATTTTATCGATAATGATCATGATGGTGATTTTTGTGAAAATACAATTGATAATGATTGTTAAGCTGTGGGTTTCAGGAATTCTAGTTGACATTGTTCAGAATCGAAGAGGAAAGAGTGGCTAGAAACTATAGATATATAAATTCAACATTATATTCGTTAGAAAATATATTAAGTATATGGAATAACTGCATAAAGATTATTATTATCTATTTACATATTTTTGGAAACAACAGTTCTATAATATATCAAGATAGATGTTACAGAAATATGTGATTATCGTATTATAGTGGCCATAGGCAACTGTCCTTGTATAAAATCTATTTGATGATGCTAGTTTAGCTTTATCTGTTTATTGATGGCTTACTCTGATAATGCTGATGATTTATATTGATGTTACAGGCAATGTATCGCACTACAGTGGTGGAAATAACCTACTTGATAAAGGACTATAATTCCAAAAATTTTATCAAAAGATTTAGAACCTTTTACCTTTTCAAAGTTCCTGATCCTGAGCATCATAATCCTCAGATTCAACCTCTGGTAAATCTGCGCATGCTAAGCAAATCTCCCCCACATCTCTCCAGCACTCCTGGCAGTGAAAAAAAGGACACCCAGGAGTAGTACACCTCCTAAACTCTGGACCCTTCTTTGGTTCCCTCTCTTCACAAATAAGGCACTTTTCTCGAGAACAAGCAAAAAACTGAAGCCATCCACAAAGTTTCGGATATCTATTTAGTATCGCCAGCCAAGGATTCATATTTTGTTCCAGACGATGAGCCCTTACAAGGTTCTTCACTTTTGCCTTCATGAACCTGAAGTAGCCGACGCGACGTCGCATGGTTTCATTATACAAATAGAGAACACGACGCTTTTCTCTTTTTCGGTAGAAGAAAGAACAAATGATCCTTCTCGTTCGTTGGGTGTAAGCTGTACCTAGAAGCATAAGCCATACACCTAGATAGGTGCCATAGATCTTAAGGAGGATGTAGTTAGAGAGCTTTTTGGGCTGAGGAAGACAAGCCTCGTTAGTGACTACCATCTTTATTCGCTTCTTGATGTTGAAACTGCGGATGACACTTCTTATCAAAGATGCTATCACTCCGGTTCCTCGGACTTCCAGGGACATGTCGTGGTGACCTGCCTGTGTCGAAGATTAGGCTTTAGACAAGGAATTAGATCTATGAAACTTAATATAGAAATACTTCAACCTGAGTGTATTCCAGATAAGCATGCCTCCTGACGAGATCCAGGGTTTCAAAGAAGATGTTATCAAGGAGCACAAAAGCAGTCGCAGTGATCATTTCCAAAATGAGCTTAGCTGTCTGGCCAATGAGGTTCTTTTTCTCTAGCTTGCTCTGCTTTATTCTGTAAGGATCCACGAAGCTGCGCCTCTCACTTTTCTTCAGGGGTAGTAAAGTAAAGCTTCCTCGAACTTTTCTTCTAGCATCAATCTTACGAAAGTACGGAGTGACATAAACGTTGTCAAATTCTATTTCGTTGAGGTATTTGTCGTGGTACTTCTGAGCACTGAGAATAATCTTAAGGAAGATAAACGCTAGACCCCTTTTAAGTATGGTGATGATGTTATCAAATATTTTTCTCCTCACACCGAAATCATGCATGATAGCCTTGGCTGTGTCACTTGCTCCATGAACATCAAGAATAACTGGAGCTATTTCAACCTTGTATTGAAGAGTTGCTTCCTTCATATTTTCACTAAGCTTTTTCTTAGAATCTAGGCTCGGAGGTTCGGAAACATGATTTGGAAAAATCAGATAGTTTGATAAAAATCTAATAAGAATTGATCTGTACCTTTCAAGATCGCATATGCTTCTCCAATCCCAGGATCGATTTTTCCATCTGGATCACAAATGGTAGACCCACCTAAAGCCTGAACTATATTGCACACAAAGTCCAATTTCATTGGCCAACAGAGCAACCAGGCGGCTGCCCAAGAAACCTTTTCCTGACATGTATCAAAGGCATCAGCGAACATTTCTCTGAAAAAGATTTTTATATCTTTAGAGAATAAATATTTACCGAGTAAGTATTCACTTAGAAATGTAAGTCCATACCTGCATCTTTCAGAGCCTCGACTTAGTTGTTCTTCACAGCGTGCTTCAATTTTAGCTTTATACTTTATTTCATAAATATCACCTTCTGATTTAGCTTTTGACAGTTTTCTCATACTTTTTTCCTCAATTTCTTCACTCCTCCTTGTTTCATTTTGTAAATCATCCAAATAATCATTTTCCTCCTTTAAGCGTCGCATTTCCTCCTCTCCCTCGATTTCTTCAATTATAGGCAGCGTGAGTTCCTTCACAGATGCCAAGATGTCCCTCACTTCATCAGCATCCGCTTTCATATTCAAGAGAGCCTAACAGAAGAATTAATTATTAAAAACCACTTCAAAGATTCAATTCTCCAAATCCCTATCATAAGAATTAATTTTTTCAAGGTCGCATGGATGAGTAAAGCCGCGAGGTGGAAGAACATTGATGATAGAAAATTAAATTAAAAAGAAATATTTGCTGGTGTTTACCTCCTTGAATGGTTTAAACATTAGGTCTAATCTAGTTTTTGTCAGATTGTAGGTTAGTTGAGTTGTGCAAGAAAAGGTTCTCACTACTTCTTTTGCATTGAAAGTCAAATTAAAAATTGGACCAGCAATTATGTAGCCAAGGACCAAAGTCTTCAAGACACTCCGACCAGATCGGCCACAAAAGGCTGGAATCGTCAAAAGGCTGATACATCTGACCTATTTTGGTTTTAACTTTTGTTTGGGATTTTTGAATGAAAAAATGATTAAAATTAAAAGTAACCTGTATCGAAGCAGCACATCCAAGAGAAATCATCGTCATGATAATAGCTCCCAAAAGCAGACTAGTGCGTTGATCAAACTGAAGGTCAACAATCACTAACTCATACAATAAAAACCCCATAAAAAACCCAAAGATAAATCCAATAGCGGTTCTTTTCTTCTTATGAGTACCAATTGGATCATAGCAAACGTGAAACAAAGTTGGACATTTTTTCAAATAAGTTTTCATACATTTTTCAAGACAAAGTTCTGCGATTTGACCAGTTCGATTAAGATGCTCCATTTATATTCAATCAGCAGTTTAATTAATAAATAGAAAATTAAATGGTTAGGAAATCTTTTTGACAGTTAACAAAAAACTGATTCTCTTTTGTTTTGTGTTAATTTGTATATTACCGGTTCAAATTAATTATCAAATTAAAGTGAAATAGTTAATGTCCAACAAAGGAAAGATTTTCAGCAGATCTGCAGCAGATTAAAAAAGAACTGATACTGGGAGATTTTCAGAATTAGAGCTTTATTAATTTATACTTCGTGAGCGTACGCTTCGTATACAAATGTACAGAAAAATAAAAGTAATAATAATAAAATACATAACAACTTAAAAGAACAGGCCGGTTGTCCTAATGGACGAGACTGGTGTCAAAAACACCTGTGATCAGGGCGGAGGTAAAAAAGGTTGTCGAGACTCCAATCGCTTGGAAATACGAAGGGTGTCATCTTTCTTTTTCTGAATTTAAACGGTGACTCCAAGTTTCTTAGCATGATTTCCGTACTTCGCCCTGTATGATCCGTCTTTGTCGTACTTGTCCAAAAGTTTGCTCCAAATTTCAGGTTTTTTTTCGGATAAAAATTTGATTACTTTATCTGCGCCTTTCTTCTGTTTCTCAGTGCAATTGGCGCATTCGGTGGCCAAAGCATCAGGAAGTGTAGCTGAAAAATAAATGGTAATATAGCATTTTTTCAATTTACTTATATTTATATTTTTCAGTATTAATTATGTATTTTAAACATTTTATTTCGGTATTTCATTTTTTTAACAAGTACTGTGCATATATTTGAAAAATCATAGAAACCAAATATTTTAAAGATGTGGTATTCTCTCCTAAATTATTCAAAGAAAAGCACAAAATTTATTTGTTCAATAAGCCAAATAAAACTATAAACAGAGAAATAAATATTTTTCTAATCTAAAGTGCTCAAAAAGCTCTGGTTTCAAACATTATTTTCATCAATTAAGCTCTGATCTACTTTGAATCTTTTATAAATTATAATTTTTTCGATTTCGAATTGTAGAACAAAAAATGTATATACTGCATTCTTCATACATCAGACAAATCACTGTTTACATATGGTAATCACAAAAAAATTGTTAAAAAAATTGCATAAATTAGCATTTTACAATTGATCTATTTTTCATTCAGAAGCAACCGCAGTTTTATTTAATATATCTTTCGAAAAAAATGTTGCTGATAATTTTGAATCTGCAGAAAGCAATATTATGTTTTTCTTAAGATTCTCTATTAAAATTCTGTTAAAACAATCATTTGCATAATAAACAGAGTTTGAATGATTTTGGGAAATTCCTAAATAGTCTTAATGAGCAATATTTTTGTCCACAGAAAAATTTAATTTCTGGAATTTATAACTCAATTTTTGTATGTAGCTTATCCGTATAACAAGTTCTTTCGCAACAAACCAGTGATTAGTTTAATTGCATAACAATTCATATTAGGCATTTTCTTCAAACAATCGATGCATGTATAATTATTAATTATACTTGGTCAATAACGGTTTCATTAACAAGAATGTTTATATTTAACGAAATTAAAAAAAAATTCTTTGGAATGTTTTGAAACTTTTCTATTCAATAATTATTTAAAATATTTAATACAATTCTTGACTACATTCGACTGTTTTGAACCAAGAGCCAGATGTGTGAAAAAATGATATTATCGGGCTTAAAATGTCTAATGAATATTTTTAATGTTGTATCAAACATTAATCTGAACTCGAGAAGTAATCAAAATTGTTTTCATTATTCTTTTGGTCTTTCCTTATATAACGATTTGGATTTTTTAGCATACCTTTGAGTTCTTTGCCATCGGGGGTGCAGGCAGTGTCTTTCAAAAGACAAGTGATATAATTGTTCAACAAACGATCATTGTTCAAAATTTGATCCAGATCGATGTTGTCGAATTTGGAGGTGTACTCAGGAGCTGCGGAAACAGCAACCACGAGTGCGAAGAGGAAGACCAAAGCGAACTTCATATTGGCTGGAAAAAAATGAATGATTAAAATTTGGTTTGCACTTCATTAAAGTTTTACTGTCACATTCCACAAAGCACGGATACTAAAATGGCAAATACAACTTTCAAGCAATAATATTTTATGCGCCTGCGCGATTATTCTTTTACAACCGGCAAACTGGCACCATTTACATTTTTACATTCCAACAAGTGAAAGGGAACTGCAATGCATATTGTATCTACCAATTTTCTCCATACAGAAATATTTTTCACTTTTTTTTAAATTTATATTTTATTGAAAAGAAGAATTCTATTTCAACAGACCCACACTGAAATTCTTATACATTATACAAAGGCTTTAATAAATAGCTGGAAATATGGTCAATTATAGTTTTAAATTAAATTTAAAAAACTCTATTTCAAATATTTGAATTTAAATGCGATTTAATCGATTAAATATTTGTATTGTCAATTATAATTCTTTCTTCTTTTATTAATTCTAATTACTCTTATTTACTTCTTGAGATTGTTAACATTATCTGAACATGAATTTTAATTTCAAGTTTAATTCAGAAATCAAAGTAGTGTCTAATTGAAGGTAGGTATAGACACTTCGATTACTTCGAGAAAAACAAATTTTGTTATTGAGTATGTTAGAAAATTGTGCACACGTATGCCACCACAAAAAATGAATTAAGAGAGAAAAAATGAAAGGCGAAGGACGAATTTTTTTACATCGTCTCTTTTATGCACATTTAAAGTAAACATTAACGTCTACTTCGTAGGTCTTAAATTTATTATCTCATTTTGAAATCACTCATTGTCTGCAAAAAAAGCAGACTATACAAAGTAAATGCAAATTTTTAAGTATTTTCTTATTTTATTTTCATAACTTTAAACTCATTGACCTTTTTAGATAGGTATTTTATAATTATTATTTAAGTCCTAAATGGAAAGCATTTGGAATAATTTATTTAAATAAGTCTTCAATAAACTTTTGGGCGTACAATTTCTCAAGAAGTAATTTATTTATTTCTAGCTATGTTTATAAATTCTAACTGTTTACGATTACGAAATTTCCCGTAAAAAGAACGCGCTTCCTTATATATTATATATTTTGAATTTTCATCATTGGTAACAAGTAAAATTTTTTTTAAGCCAATGAAATATGTTTGGAAAACAAATCATTATTTTGAGTCAATCCATGATTTTTTAATTTCAATACACTCTTAAACTAAGGCACACAAAACATAGTTTAGGCACAAGTGAACTAACAATTTTCCAAATTGAGGTCCTAGTTATATTTTTTATAAATTATATTATGTTATATTTTTCACAATACTGATTTAATTCCATTTTAAAATTAATAATAGGTTATTACTGTCCTTAAAGAGAATGAGTTATCTTAAAAAATAAAATACAAATTTGAATTTAGTTCTGGAAATTAACATTGAAAATGTAACATTTTATGAGAAATTACAAATTTACTTTGATTACGAAATCTTAAACATTCACAGCAGATTAAAAAAAGATTTAAATTTAAGATTTACATTAATTTTATGTTTCTCGTCAGTTTTTAGTGTAAAAGTATTAAAAATAACCACGGTACCTAGTTTTGAAAACAGAGCATTTTTCCATTTAAAAAAATAATAATATAATATTTATTAGATTTATATTAAATTTGAGTTAGGTTCAATATTAGCAATAATAACTTAAATAAGAAAAAATTGTATCAAAGCTGGAATTCGCATTAAGCCTAAAATGAATGCTAAAGCTATAACTATTTTTCATTTTTATGTATAAACTAAAGTTTTGTTTAGTATTACAAGTATTAATTAACTTATGGAATTTTTTTATAAATATGAATTTTTAAGACTTTAGATATTTAATTTAAGTGAATGGATGCAAGTTTAAATCTAATTGTTTTTCAATCATAAACAAAGGATTTTTAATCAAAATTAAAAATTAAATTTATATTTGAAAATAGCTGAAATAATATTTAAGGCTGCCAAATAAATGAGATAAAAAACCCTTTTCAATTTAATATTGTCTTGAAGTTATTACCTAAAAGAAAATGGAGTTATTTACTGTTGATTTATTAAAGGTATATTTCAATAATTATTTATGTTATAATTATATAAAATTACAATTCCTTGTTTATATATAGAATCAGAAGATAATTTTGTAATCGTTACTATATTTTCAATTAAAAAAATAACAATTTAAATAAAATATTAATAAAAATAACAAATTTAACTTATTTACTCAAGTGTGTACAATAGTTATAATGCACAACATTATTGATATAATCGAGGAAAATATTCATATTGTTAATTGTAACTGATTTTGTAAAATAACTGAAGGCTAATCTAAGGAAAAAATATTTTATGTTAAAATTGTTTATTCAACAACAGTTATGTAGAGTTTTACGTTTTTGCTTTCTCTTTAGGTAAAAGTTGCAACTGTCAGTTAATCCTCTTGTTGCAGGTTTCATTTTATTCCTTGAAGAATTCTCTGTAAATGTCTTTGGTACGTTTTTCTTTAAAAAATTTAATATCAGAAAAATATTGCTTATAAAATTAACAATTGTGTAATTTGTAAAATATTTTTAAAAAACGTACAAAAGATATTTGTAGTGAAACATTTAAGGTATAAAATTAGCTCTACAATATTAGGGTTAAGGAAGAATTACAACTTTTATCTAAAGAGAAGGCAAAAATATTTAACTTTAGAAAACTACTGTTCAATAAACAATTTGAACCTAAAATATTTTTTCTTAAGTTCAACTTTAGTTATGTTCCAAAATTAGTTGTAATTAATTATTGGAATATCGTCCTCGATTTTATGAATGATTTTTAAGGATGCTCATTTTTGTTAAATCATTTGATTTCGTGAATTGGAATTTGGAACCGAGAACAACAAATTTATATTTGTCGAATTAGATTTGATTATCAAATTGATGATATTCCAAATATACAGAAACTATCATTTTCCCCATTTTTTCAAAAAATGAATTTATCAAGTTTTGTGAGGAGATCTAAAAACATATTTCCGAACAATTAAAAAAAAGTAAACGTTATTTATTAATACTATTATAGTAAAGTTGTTAAAGTTCGATTGAATTTGTATTCAAAATACTTTTGTGATTCTAATGCAATTAAATTAAACAATTAATATTAAAGAATTTATAAAGTAAATTTTTTTAATTACAGTAAATACAAATTTTAATAGCCACATTACCTGTGATGATCACAAATATAAAAATGGATGAAAAAAAACATCGAAAATATAAAAGAATAAACACCCTGAATGAAGATTTAAATTGAGTCTAAATTTGAGATAAATTGGAGAAGTACAAAAAATACAAGAAACAAAAAATTGTAGTTATCAAAAGAACCCAAAAGACACACTTCGCGGCACTTTTCTGACCTAATGAATCACTTTTCCGATTTTCACCGATTTTTATTGATTTTCCCGAAAATTCGATAAGCTGAACTCACCTGAGTATTTGGAATAATCAGGAGCAAGTGCGTGAACAGATTCAAGACGGGAGTTTATATACGTCCCGACTGTGACGTTTGCTTACGCAAAAGCCCTGAGGGGGGTCCACGAAGTGGGAATTGTGGATACATGGCAAACTCACAACGAAGACCCCCACCTTCACCTTTGTTCTTCAGAAAAGGATTAAAACATTGATGGTGAGCTCACCAATACAAATTAAAAATTAATGATGTCTGGAGACCTGAGTTGACCACTTTGCATATGACGAGGATGAATTTTTCTTTTCCTCATTCGAGGATGAAGGCTCGTCCGTATCGCTCCAGAAAAGTCATTATTCTTAGCCTCGACTAATTCTTATTCATTGCGCTTGCACGTTCTTGTTAGATTTATGGATTAGGATATTATTTTCGGATTCGTGTCCGAAAAAATACCAAATTTGGTGTAAATGGAAAAATAGGAACAGGTAGAATCTGTGAAACTCTTCTCTAAATACGAAATAGTAGACATTTTAATAATGAGTCGAATGATTAACATGCTTTTGTGAAAAAAACACTTTAAGTATAAGCTCAAATTTATTTTGAATATACCACTGTAAGTGAATACGTAAATTCCGCGTCAGCTGATCACGGAAATTGTCGGGTTGGAATGGGATTTGGATGTCCCATAAAGTATTTTTCAAAAATTCGAAAAAATGGCGGAGATGTAGGACTTTGAGTTTTTGCACAACTTTAAAAAAATGTATCTTGGGCTCTAATTGACCATTTAAACTTTTCGGAGTCTGAATTTACTTGTTTTAAGATACATCCAAAAGTCAAACAATTGGATAATTTTGTTGTTGAAAAATTGGTGAAAAAACAAAAATGAAAAACCCGTTTCCATAAAATGCCATTTATTACTTTATTTATTTTTCCGTCAGATGAAAATATAAGAAAATTAATAAAATTCTGCATATATTTTACATTCAATTTAATAAAAAAGGTTTTTAATACTATTTTATTGTACGAGCAAGATAACAACAAAATGTTTTGACTTTTGAAGAATACCGTTCGTTATAAAATATTCAGGTTCATTCAGAAAGGTCTAGAATCAAAGTTATAACTATTTTGAAAAACTGTTCAGCATGATTGTAGAAGTTTAAAAATTTATTGAACTTTTGATAAACAAATAAGTGGATGAAAATTATTTCATGGAGATTAGCAATATTTGTTCACTTAATTTAAACTAATTTTTTCCAATGTATAGACAAAATGGTTTAGTGAGTTGGACTCATAAAAATTAATTAATAATTCGTTATAGTAAACAAAATTTATGAACAATTATCCGGTCCAGCTATTTGTGAGAAAATAAATACCATTTTTATGGAAACGATCATAAATTACCCTTTAATTATGATTTAATAATTGTCTAAACAAACTTATTTAACAAAGTAGCTCATTGACTATGCTTAGAGATATATACAGTTAATTTCTTCAACACAATTAATTGTAAATAACTAAACTTCAACCATTGTTAGAACTTTTGGACACCGAATAACAATTATTATTGTTATCAACAATTGTAAAAATAAAGTTTTCTCGACGTATTATCTTATATTATAAACTATAAAAAAAAATTTATGTTGGAATCAACTGCCAATGACTCATTGCCATTACATAATTATTTACCAAAAATTTATTAACATTATAATATTATAATGGTAATACATTTTTTATTCACTTAATTCAATAAATTTTTTAATCATTTTTTTATCTTGCGCGTTTTACAAGCTTCTCTAAAAATAACAAATAATAATTTTTTTATTAAATAACAAATTATTTACTAATTTTCATTAATCCAATTTGAAAACGTCTTTTGTCCAAACATTGTAAAAATGTAATTGAAATTAAGTGACCAAACAAAGCTAATCCGCACGAAATATTTTTCACCAACTCATTTGTTTATAACAAATTCAATCAATTTTAAAACTTCTGCAGTTCTGTTGAAGATTATTTCTAAATAGTTGTGTCATTGTTTCTAAACCTTTGGTATAAATCTGAATATATTATAACGAACGGCATTCTTTAAAAGTCACGAATTTTTGTTGTATTTTGTTTATGAAATCAAGAAGTAATGAAAACCTTTTTTTAAATTGCATGTAAACGATGTATGCAGAATATTATTATCCCAGAAATTAAAAAAATATATATATCTTCTCTGAACGTCAAAAAAGCGCTAAATATCTTTTGAACTAACTGATATTTTTCTTAAAATTTGGTAAAACCTAGTAAAATAGAACAAATTGACTTAAAAGTTTTCTAGATACTTCTTGAAAAAATTGATGAAATCTCAAAAAATAGTTTAATTTTTTAAAAGAAATCTAGGAAAATTATATTTGCATAACTTTAAAGAAAATAAAAAATTAATAGTTATTTAAACTTTGTATTTTATTAAACCTTATTTCCCCCCTTAAATTATAATTTGCCTAAATTTTCTTTCTGTCTTGACTGAATAATCTTTTTTAGTTACAATTCATGCGCTTGCTTAAAAATTGAACTATTTTGTTAAAATATAACCTCTTGATTGAAAATTTGTATTTATGGTTTAAAAAAATTAAACTATTTTGTAAAAAACTTGTCTCTCTTTTTTGAAAATATTGAATTTTTGTTTGTTAAAAATACGACTGTGGTTGAAAATTAATCTTTTTAGGTTGCGGGTTCAACTATTTTGTTGAAAAATTGTCCTTTTTGAGTAACCTGTTTGTGATTTAAAATATATGACTGTTTTGTTGAAAATTCGCATCTTTTGGATCAATTTAACTCATTTTGACTAAAAAATTAAAATATATTTTTATTTTAAATATCAACTATTACATGCTCTGTGAATATTATAATCAAAAAAGAAAAAAAATTGATATTTTTAATTGAAAATTAAATTACTTGGTGAAAAGTTAAACTACTTTGTAGAAAATTCCTTTTCTTCGTTTTTAAAGATTCATCGTTTTATTTGAAAATTCATCTCTTGCTTAACAATGTATCTATTTCGTTACAAAATCGCCTTTTCGGATAAAATGATTTTTGATTCAAAATGAAACATCAACA